>PVJA010033554.1:0-23243 GCA_004027025.1 Myocastor coypus | reverse complement strand
AAAAAAAAAAATCCTTAATTACAATTTTCTCAGAGAAAAAGTATGAGGATTTTGAATAGCTTAGCTACTTGTGTGCGCCCTGGGGGACCTCCGAAGTCTCCCAAGCTGCCATTGTCTTTGGGCTCACTACCCCTTAACAGTCTCTCTTCTGCCTCTTATAAGTGGTGCTGACAGTCACAATGGAATTATTTTGCACCTGACAAGAAATATTACAAGAAGAAAATGCATACAGATCCGGAAGCAGCAAACATTTAACTTCAAAGGACCAGAGAAAACCTGGCTGAAGATGCTTCCGTGTTAAGAAGCTCCTCTCCTGCATGGGAGTCATTTCTCTCCCTAGAACACCGTCGATGTTCACATTACTGACATGATACACTGTGTGTCCCTGGGGTCAGTTAGATTTAGAAAATCTCCTTTATTTTTGAGTCACTCTTGAAGGATAGTGGGGTTTTTTGGAGCATGTACACCATTTAATAGAGCCTGTACCAAACTCTGTCAGAGTAGAAAGATACTCAAGGATCTTTGGGGTCACCTAGTCAAGTCATTTGTAGACAAGGAAAGTCTGAAGGAAGCATAGAAATTCTGAGTACAGTGGCTTAGATTTCCAATTTATTTGGGCTGGATGCAGAGAAAATTTTATCAAATAAATTCTGTATAGGACACTAATAAATGCAGTTGAATAAAGTGCAAGCCTTACTCATTGTAGTGGACCCTGAGATACCTCTGGAAAACTCTTTTGAAAATCACTTTGGCAAGTCAAGTATGTTTAAATTTTACTGAGTAGGAGAGGATAAGCAGCACTATCTTTTCTTTAACTGACAAAGGCTATTTTCACATATCGTGAGGTACAGCACAAAAATATTATACACATATATTGTAATAATAATCAAATTAACATAATTAACATTTTGACCTCCTCAATATTTATTATTCCTATGTACTGAGCATCTTCAGTCTCTTCTAATATTTTTCAAAAATAACTATAATAGATAGTGCTGTCATAAAGCCTGGTCTCCAGAGCACAGAATCGGCTTTACCTAACTCTGATAACCAGAAAATATCCTGCTTTCAAAGAACAGAGGGATTAGGTGAATTTTCCCAGGCCACGTAACAAAATAGTGGCAGAGTAAATATTGGCACTCCGCCCACTGCCTTCTCTGGTGTACCAGGAGATGTAATAAGCAATTCCCAAGATGCAAACTGGCAACATGATACAGTTTCTGGTATGGACTATATTTCCCCTCTCTTTTGTAGTGAAGTTCATAAAAGTCTAAAATTGTCAATGTCCCAGCTCAGTGGTGAGATAGGGAGCTCCCTGTTGCATCTCTGCTGCAGATGAGGTGTATGTTATTGTAACTAAGGCAACTGCTCCCTTTTGACCCTGTACATGAGCACCTGTTTGTAGGTGTAACTGGCCAAACATCCTCTTTACAGAAAATCTAATAACATTTTACACTTGAGTTTGAATCTGGGCTCAAATGATCTTACCTGGAGATTAACTGAAGGTATTAATGGCATAGTTTCAACTAAGAATGTAAAAATATTTGCTCGGGTTCCTAGGTATGTGTTTTAAGAGGATTTGCTATAGATATTGAACTGGTAAACTTTAAATGCAAAGAAAAACATTATTGACTCAGTATCCACCTGTGCAGCAAATTTCTGTAACTAAGGAATTTGTATTAATGTTCCAAGCAGAACATGGGATTATGAATTTGACATCCCATTTTGACTCCCTAGGAAAAATTCCCAGGGTAGATTCTGTTTAAGTGGGAGTAATCCAGGAACAAAATTCTGAGGAGGTTGAAAAATCTTGTCTCTTGTAGAAGTGGGAAGTCTGAAGGAAGCATAGAAATCCTAAGTACGGTGGCTTGGATTTCCAATTGATGTGGGCTGGATGCAGAGAAAATTTTGTCAAATAAATTCTGTATAGGACACTAATAAATGGTAATCAGACTCTGCTAATAAGACACTAATAAGACTCTGGAAATGCCATCAGAGATGAAAGTTGATTTGTGGGTATTTGGTCCTATTATTTTTTCCCCTCCCACTTCACCCAAACAGAAGAAATAGGCTAGAAATCAATGAAAAGAACTATAGTTTGAACCATATCTTAGCATGTATTTACATAAAAATATATTAAACTTGCAAGAAGCTTTATGTTTAGTTGTCATAATTATCCACTCTCTGGCTTGACTCTGACAGAATTTCTGCCATTGTTTCTTTCTTAAATTCTGTTTCTAGCTTGCTACCCTACTCCTTGTGGGCCTGTGTGTGTGTGTGTGTGTGTGTGTGTGAGTGTGTGTATTGTAATTCACCTTAAAGCAGTGGTTCTCAACCTGTGGGTCGCAACCCCAGTGGGGGTCGAATGATCAAACCACAGGGGTCGCCTAAAGCCACTGGAAAATGTTATTTATTTGGAATTACAGTTTTGAAGTAGCCACCAAATTTATTTTTTGCTTTGGGGCCACCGTAACATGAAGAACTATATTGCGGGGTCATAGCATTGGAAAGGTTGAGAGCCACTGCCTTAAAGGCTGCTTGCAGGATATAAATTATGAAAACATAAAAGTAAACAGAATGATCTCCTTTCATACATGTTTTGCAAACCCGTAAATTAAGGAAGGATGAACAGGATTTTTAAAAATACTATGAATTACTTTGATTGGCACAGTTTATTCAGCTATATTGGGCCAAAGACATGTGTCCATCATGCCAAAACCAGGTCAACTGTTATCTACATGACCAGGAAAAGAATAAAAAATAATTAACTTGATACAATGCCACCAATTCAATGATACTTTAGGACACAGACCCTTAATATCATGGCTCACATGCCTGCTCTTAGGGTCTGCTCACTGCCTGATTCTGAGCTCTTTTAATATGCTCTACATGAATTCTCTATCACCTACCCATCATATTGCATTTGTGTGTGTGTGTGTTATCTGTTCTCATTTTTTCTGACCATCTGTCAGCTTCTTTGGGGTAGACTTGTGTTTTATCTAGCTCTGTAATCCTCAGGTAACTTGTGATTACTGATATTCGGTAGGCATTTGTGGGGAGGAATTTGGCAAGATATACAGTGGCCTCAGATACCACTTTACTTGGAAGAAAATTAAGTTAATTCTATGGTATCAATACTTATTCAAAACAAGCAGACAATTCATTGAAAGTACTATCCACCACCTTACATATTAGTTTCACATACTTCCTGACGCTAGCTTGTAGTTTTATTTAGGCCACCCAGTTGCATACATTTGTGTTTATTGAGAAACATTACGTTCCACATGAAAAAAAAAAAATGCTCAAAAAGCTTAATCATTTTTACAAACTTAGCATTTTTTGTTCAATGTTCACATGCTAATAAGATTCCACATGGACATTTTAATTGTACCCTAAAGTTTTCCAAAGCCTTTTAAAAAAAGCTTAACCCAGCCGGGCATGGTGGCACATGCCTATAATCCCAGCACTTGGGAGGCTGAGGCAGGAGGATCAGTGCAAATTCGAGACCAGCCTGGGCTACAAAAGTGAGCTCAAGGCCAATCTGAACTACATAGCGAGACCTTGTCTCAAAAAGACAAATAAATAAATAAATAAATAAATAAAATAAAATAAAAAAAGCTTAACCCATTATTGTCAGATGGAAGAAGTAAAAATGAAATGAACTAGCTTTATCTAATTTTCCAAATTGAGTAAAAAAAAAAAAAAAAAAAAAAAAAAAAAAAAAAAAAAAAAAAAAAAAAAAAAAGAATGATGAGAAGCCATGTATGCCGGATTCATCTTGCTTTCCCACGGGTCAGACTGTTCAGGTGTTTCAGTTGGGTCCTCTGAAATTTTTACACATTTGGCTTTCAAGATCAGCCAGTGGGATGGCTCAGTGGTCTAAAGCGCCTGCTTTGGAAAACTTGGGTGGCCTCAGGGACCACAGTTCAATCCCCGGCACCACATGCTGCACCAGCCATGCCCTTGGGGCAGGCTGAGCTGGCCATAAAAATGAGTGAATAAACAAACAAAGGTTCTGAAACAAGAAAAAAAAAAATAAAACTTAAAAAAAAAAAAAAAAAGATCAGGCAGAAAAGAATGTCATTCTCTGGTCAGTGCACAACAAAAAGGCTCACACTAATCATAAAACGAAAGAATTCTGAGTTGAATTTTCATTGTTAGCTGGCTCATATACCTCTGGGCGGTGAAACGCAAATAGAGTTATAAAGAGATTATGTGGCCCTGGGTATTGTAAATACACTATAGGTTTCCTGACTAACAAAGCGGTGGGTAGATACTTCAGTAGAAAAAGCAATTAGCGGTAGAAATTGAAGTTCTTTCCTTCCCTTTCTCCATTCTCTCTCCCTCCCAGACCTTTCAAATTTCCCTTGGGCCCAATTTGGAAAGTCTTACAAAGGCTGAAGTCCAGCAGCTTAACAGCTATTAAACACGGTTGTAAAGTGAAGATGCAGCTTGTGAGTGGGGCATTTGGCAGCATCAGGAAAATATGGCAAATGACACAACTCCGTTGCTGAAAGGAAGTAATGGAAGAGATAAAGGGAGAGATGTGGATAAACCAGATTGGGAGTCTCAAACAATGACCCAGTGAGCGCACTAAGCCACTCCACTGTTGCTATTTAGTACCTGTGAAGTCTACCGCGATGCATTATTAAATTCATGTATTATTGAATCACGAATCCTTGTTCCCTGATAAGAAATGGAGATGATTTCTTAGTTTAAATTAAAGCCCTGCCTCCTTATTTGAATAAAACCGCATTACTGGCTGCCTAGCATGCTAATCAGGAAACTGCATTAAGCAGGTAGGACAGTATGAATTAAAAAATAATGAAACAAGACTTTGCAGCCAGACATTGTTCCCTCGCCTGCTTTTCATGACAGCGGATTTCCTACTTGGAGTTGATAAGACAACCGCAGATGAAGATAACAACATGAGAGGAAAATCATTCATCCTAATGGGCTCCACCTGCGCAGACTTCAGCTCATTTGCATGGCTGCAGAAAAATTAGAAATCATGTGGCAATTAGTCTGTTCTAGATTATGCAGTGTGTCAACTGATACCACTCAGGAGAGCACTAGTGCTAAAATGGTTTCAGAAGATAAATCTACTCTCCTATACAAACAGTTTTAATTACCTGGAAAACAGCATTGCCGATTGAGAAATCTCCATTGTGAACCTGGGCTGCTGTCCTGCTATTGGAATCAGATGTTGGGAAATTCCAGGGCTTATGTAATTGACTCGTATATTATGTGATGACTTCTTGAAGCCGAAATTGGGCCCCTTGGTCAGGTCCCCAACCGTTCATCCAAGGGTCTCTTCTATTTTCTCTTTCAGAACCGGGTAGGGTAGCTGCAAGGTTGGATTTTTTTTTTTCTAATGCTAGTGGTTTAGTAGTATCTTTTGCTCCTTGAGCCTCAGTGCTCACAAATATATTTAATATGATAATGTACAGTAAAATAATTTCACATATGAAGCTTTAGTCAACAGATCAAGCAATGATGAACATTTCTTATGAACAAAATGCTAATACCACTATAGTTTTAGATTCTCATTTAAGACACCAAGGTAAATATTTTTCTGTTTATTTTGACCTAGAGATACATTTGCCACTTTCTTAAAAACCTAGAAAGTGGGATTGGATCCCCGGCATGGTGTGTCAGCCCTGCCCCTGGAGTGCCCTGAGATGGCGACTGAGACTCGGAGTAGTGGCTGAAAACAGGAGGATGACTACAAATCCTTAGAAAAATAATAATACTTTCTCATTTGTAAGGGCTTAATTAAGGATTTGTTTGATTTGCTGATAGAAGTGCTTATGGACTCACAACCATTCCCTCTATTCTGTCATTACATTGGCTCTTTATTTTTACATTGATTTTTAGGGAAAGCCACAAAGCCAGGGTTACTAGCTACATTTGCAGCAGAATAATAGTTGAAGCGTTCTCTAAGAGAAAACTTCAGTCCTTGGGTAGGAGTTACTTCTTAGGGTACTGGTAGAACATCTGTCTTATGCTTGCACCTCTAGGGAGAAGAGGACCAAGGACTCCTTCAGGGTGGCAAGCAAGCTCTTGCAGTTGTCCACTAAAATATAATCCCTGAGGCAATCTACAAAGTAGATTCCAGTTGGTGGATGGTGGAGGGAATAAATCGTCCCTTAACAGGCAGGTAATGTTTAACCTTAGTTACAACAGAGGGCCAATCTTACTCGTAGCTAAGAGAAGCGGCCCTTTAGCACTGTGGGGTTTTAGTCAGTGTGACTTCTATTGACCGAGATTAATCCAAACTTGGCCTCTGAGGTTTAGCTTGAGGTTCTAAACCTTACTTTAAAATTTAATCTTCAAGAATGGTTCACTTTGGCATATTGGTTTTCATTCTTTGCCTCTGAAGCAAGTGAGGTGTCTCTTCACAAGAGAATTTTAAGGTTCAACAATTAGAACCTTAAAGTTCAACAATTAGAACAATATAGAAAATATTGTTAGAGAACTTTCATGAATAGCAAAATGAATCTAGCATGCTATAGACATGGAGATATAATGGATTTAAGATATTAGTTGAGCCTGACATTTTCAAAATTTTTCTGCACACTAAATTACTGCACCTGCCAGGGAGATAGCTCAGTGGACGACTAATTGCTTGCCTGGCAAGTGCAAGGTCCTGAGTTCAATCCCTGGTACTACTGAATAAATAAATTATTGCATCCTACCAAACAAATACACCTGTCTGGGTGATGGAACATCATTAATTAATTCAGTGCCTATGAGAACAATTTTGAGTCCTGCTCCTGCAGCATGAGAATAAAAGCTTTGACCTGAGGAAATAGCAAATTTCCTCAATGAAAAATCATAAAGATATTGTAGCTTACATTGCTAGAGAGCAATTCATTGTCTGAGTATATCTCGTTTGTATCACAGGCAATTTTCTTCCATCATAACACCTATAAGAACACACACAAACACATACACAGATAGCATGCAGACACCAACAGACACACAACTCTCCATCAAAGCCTTATCTAATTTTCTGCTGGGGTTCTTTATGGAAAGCACTGGGCCTAGAAAATGTTGGTTTTTTTTTTTTTTTTTTTTTTGTCTTTTTTTTTTGAGACAGGGTCTTACTATGCAGTTCAGGCTGGCCTTGAGCTCACTTTTGTAGCCCAGTCTGGTCTCGAACTCACCCTGATCCTCCTGCCTCAGCCTCCCAAGTGCTGGGATTACAGGCGTGAGCCACCACACCCGGCTCCTAGAAAATGTTTTGAGTGACTATTTTCTCATTCTTCCAAGTAGTACTTAATCAGTACAATCCTAGATGCCTAGAAAAAGTTAATTCTTTAGAATGAATCTTTTTTTCACTCTCTTGCTTATTAATGAGAAAGAAATAACAATGAGATAGTTTCAAAATAGGTTAGTAGGACAGTTACAAAAATTACTACACAGTATATTGTTGTCTTAATGCTAGCTGTTCAGAGTACAAAATGCAGACATGATATATTTTCTAAACACTATTATAACAAATATTTCTTCTCATTCAACTAAGAGAAAGTAGCTGTATATATAGTTCAAGAGTCCATAGTAGTAGTGGTTTATCATAAGAACTAGCAGTGTGAGAAGCTGTTGACTTGAGCCTTTTATAGCTCACCATGTTAATATGGTTTTACTTTTTATACCCCATGGATAAACTTTTCTGATGGATGCTTAAGACCAAATTGAAACAAAACCTATGTAACAAAACATGTAACTTTTGTATCTGACAAGGTGAGTCAGATTCCCCTCAGGATTAACCTCAAAACCATTTACAGCATTTTGTAGAACTCTTGTCAGTGTCAGCCATCTGAATGAGTCATGGCCATTGCTTGACCAGTTTGCTCTCTGTGAAAGCCTGAGAGAATGTTTTTGCTCTAGGCGACTCTCCTTAGGCACACTATACATTCTCGATTCCTTTCCCCTGTAGCCCTATAATCTGCTTGAACAGAAAATTTGGGACACCACTGAGTTATAGGATGTTATAGCACACCTTTTCTTATGTCCTGAGTCCTCACTGACCTTGAAGGACAAGAGCCAAAATACTGGCTATCCTTGTACCTCTTTTTCTCTAATTTTTTGCTCTGCAAATGTGAGTTGTTAACCCTCCAGAAGAGAAGCTGAGTGATATTATTACCCTGTAATATAGGGCACAATGAATATTGTAAGGTATCAAGTCATAGCTCTATGCTGGAGTCAAAGAACAGGGCTGCCCTAGCAATATTTTGGAATCCATTTTTATTCTATTACTATCAGTGATGTTTACAATGCTGATATCTCTTGTTTCTGATATTGCCTGATTTTGTCTTTTTTTTTCTTTGTCAGTCAGGCTAAGAGTTAATTATTACATTAATATTTTCAAAATTATTTTCATGGTATTTATTTTATTCAGTTTTAAATTCCATTTGCTAGTTCTCTTTATCTTATTATTTTCTTCCTTGAATTTACTTTGGGTTTTGTTTGTTTTATTGCTTTTATTTTTTTTAGATTTCCAAGCACAGGAATTATTTTGTTTTGATTTTTTTTTTATTGTTGTAGTGGGAATCAAGCTCAGAACCTTATGTTTGCAAAGCAGATGTGTAGACCATTGCGCTATACCCCCAACCCCAAAACACAAAATTTAATTCCCTGATTTGAAGTCAGTTTTGTTTTCTAATATATAAGCATTTAGTGCTACTGATTTTGGTCTAGACCCTGCTTTAACTGCATTTCACAAAATTTGATATTTTAACTTTAATTTATTTAAAGTTATTCCTGCTGGGGAAATAGCTCAGTAGAATAGGCACTTGCTTAGCAAATACAAAGGCCTGAGTTCAATCCACTGTCTGACAAAAATAAAAATAAAGTTATCCATAATTTATTTTTCTTTGATCCAAAATCTATTTGGAATTGTGTTGACCAATTTTTAAATTAATTATCTTTATACATATCATTCTGTTATTAATCGCTGGGTGGCCATCATATATATTTTATAAGTATTTCATTTCCTTAAATGTACTGAGATTTGGCTCAGTATATGGGCAGCCTTTGTGAATGTTCCGAATGCAGTCGAAATGAACCTGCATTCTGTTGCTGCTGGATGAAATATTCTGTAGACATCAAGTGGAGAACCTCCCTGGTTCTCCCCTCCATTTGCACATTCTGTCACTTAACTGATTTTTGGTCTACTTGTTTTATTAGTAACTGAAAGTGTGCAATCTCCAACTGTAACTGTGAATTGCTCTATTTCTGTTTTGAATTCTGTTTTGCTAAAAAGTGCTATCACTAAATGTAATCACAGTTATGCTATGTAATTTTTATTGGTTAATTCCTTCATTACTATGAAATACTCCTCTTCATTCTCAGTAAGATTACTTCTTTCCAAGCTTAATTTGTCTTACATTAATTTAGACATAATTCTTATGTTTAGTTTTTTAAAGGTATGTATTTTTCACCTTCATGTATATTAACCTTTAGTTCTGCATTTAAAGTTAGCTTTGGAGATAAAAACCCAAACATACTATGAGATAATACATATGGAAGTGACTATCTTCTACAACATTTGACATATAAAGGCCATTTAGTAAGTGTTGTGTTTATTTATTTATTTTTTTTTTCTTGTTTCAGAACCTTTGTTTGTTTATTCACTCATTTTTATGGCCCGCTCAGCTCGCCCCAAGGGCAGGGCTGGCTCAGCATGTGGTGCCAGGGATCGAACCGCAGTCCCTGAAGCCGCCCAAGCTTTCCCAAGCAGGCACTTTAGACCACTGAGCCATCCCGCCGGGCCCCAAGTGTTGTGTTTCTTTTTAAATTAGTACATGTTCACTATAACTTTGTATTTTTTGGGCTATTTTCTTTATAAAGAAGTAAACGATATTAATATTTAGCATTCATAATTTTGTTATATATTATAATATAAATAAAATTATAATATAATAAATATATTATTAATATAATATATTAATTATAATATAAATAATATTATAAAATAAATAAATACATGTCCTCAGTTCAATCTTTTCAAGCTTTCTGGGTGCAAAAATATTACATATGTAGATAAGGCAACATACAGCCAAGTGCAAAAAAAAAAAAAAAAAATTCACCTGCAATCTAATTCACTGACAACAAATTATAATTATTTCAGCATGTTAAGTAAATAAGTACGTACAGTTTTGTAGCAATGTGCTGATGCTCCAGGCCTCTTTATCCAAGCTAAGAACCAAAGCCTATTATTTAATATATTTACATCATTTATGTTTAATGTGCAACTGATATTGTTGTACCAGAATTTATCATCTTATTATTCTTTATAATTTATAATAGTACATTGATTTGTTACACTTTCTTGAACTCTTTTTGGATTGATCAAGATTTGTAATTGTTTAATATTGTCTATAGTATTGGCTAATCGCCATCATTTCATTTGTGATATGGACTAATTACTTACTCATCTTTGCTTATTTCTTTGGTTACTCAGGTGTTAGAATACATACTGTCTTAGTCACTTCCTTCTTGCTCAGACAAAATACCCTCAAAGGAGGAGAGATTTATATTTGCTCACTTTTGCAGCCTGTAGTTGGTTGACTCCAACCTAGTAAGTCATGGTGGAGAGCAGCCATTGAGGGCTGCTGCTCACCTCAGAGCAGACAGGAAGCAGAGAGCCAAAAGAGACACCAGGTAGGGAGATAAGGCCCTCCAGCTCCCACCCCCAGTGATTCGCCTCTTTCGGACCCACTTCGCAACACCTGAACACCTGTATTGTCTCCATAATCCAGTCACCTTCTACACTGCCCTGCCCATCCTCTCAGTGCAAGAGGCATTGGGGATACATTAGACATAAGCCATGACATACATGATAGCCTAAGTTATAACTTATTCTACCTTCAAGTAATATTGTGATTTACACATAAAGAATATTACACAGTACAGTTGCTCTTTTTACTGTCATCTCTACTATTCTAATTCATTTTCCTATATACCTGTTGTAAACTCTCAAATCATGCTTTTTAATTTGCTTTAATTAGTTTACAGTACTTCAATGAGTTTAAATTTTTTAAATTAGATTAACTGACATATTTCACATTTCTGGAAATCTTATGTAGATCCAAATTTCTGTCCGACGCCATTTTCCTTTTCCCTAAAGAACCCCAACTCCCTGCAACAACACTTACAGTGAAGGCCTGCTGAAAATCAGCATTGTCAGTCTTTGTTTAAACTATGTTTTTCCTTAAATTGTGAGACATTTTTAGTGATAAAGTATCAGTTTATTTTTATTTATTACATGATAACTTTCCTTTGTCCTGTAACTTCTTTGTTCCTCCATCATCCTTCTTTTTTTTTTTTTTTTTTTTTTTTTTTTTTGTCTTTTTGAGACAGGGTCTCGCTATGCAGTTGAGGCTGGCCTTGAGCTCACTTTTATAGCCCAGGCAGGCCTCGAACTCACACTGATCTCCTGCCTCAGCCTCCCAAGTGCTGGGATTATAGGCATGCGCCACCATGGCCAGCTTATCATCCTTTTCTTTATTCCTCTCCATACTTGACATGTCTTTTACTTCTAGCTATTTTCAAGATTTTCTGTTTCATCATCAGAAACTTTATTGTGAGGTGCATTTGTCTAATACTTTAGGTTTATTCTGGATATTCACCCCCAACCTCAGGCTTTTTGTAGTACTGGGGATTGAATTTGAGACCTCGAACTTTCCAGGAAGACACGTATGCCACGGAGTTATCTCCCTAAACTTTTAGATTTATTCTGAATGAATGAGAATAATTTTGATTTTCTTGTATCTGTCAGTTTTCGATTCACCCTTAAATATATGTACAACATTTATCTAGCTGTTTAAAGAGTTTTACATTTGTCCATTACTTTTGGATTTGTTTTTATTGATTGCTACTCCTCTGGTAAAGTGTCACATTTTTTGCATTTATGGCATACCTTGGAACTAAAGATTTTTATTTTATTTTATTTTATTTTATTTTATTTTATTTTATTTTATTTAAGGAACCAGAGATTGAACTCAGGTCTTTACATTTTCCAGGCAAGTGCTTTTTCTACTGAGCTATCTCCCCAGCCCTTAAAGATTTTAAAAGTACAAATTTTAATGAGTTTAAATCTATATGTGTGTAACCTATTTACACACACATACACACACAAACATACACATCATATCATTGCTTTTAAATTACTTAGAAATACATACACATATGCATATATAATTTCTTTGTCATGAATATGCACACTTGTAAAAATATTCAACATCTTAAAAATTCATACAGTAAGCCTGAAGGCAAAATTTGATACCCCTCAAAGAAATTTATCACGTAATCCACATAGCATAGACTGCAATGGAGATAAGGTTAGAACCCTGACTTTCTGCCATACAAAGTCCCTGAAGTCTATGAAAACACTAAACTAGTACAACGCATTTATTTTAATTGACAAAACAGACTCAGCCAAATGGAACACCTTGCCTAAGATCATGTAGAGCTTAAATAGAATTTGAGATTTGTGATTTCCACAGCAATGCTAGCTTCACAGAAGACCAGAAAACCAGGTTGAAGAAGAATCTCCTGATGGGCTGGACATCTCCTATTTACTTCTCAGTTTGGTGAATGGACTTTCCATTGTTTTCTACTCTGTGTTGTCCTAAGGGTAAAAGAAGACTGAGTTGTATGGACTGCATCAGAAAACACTCCCACTGACAGGTTCTAGTAGGCTCCATCAAAGAGAAGCACTAGCAGAAGATAACATGGAAGAGAGGTCATATTACATGAGCTGCCTGTGTCCCTAGAGGGAAGGTCATATGGCTTTTCCTTACTCTGAGCTCTACTTAATCATCCTTTCCTTTTTTCAGACTAGATATAATAATACTGCTCCTATTGTTCCTACCTCCAGGTAGGGCGTTACCCTGTTCCATCCCGTTTCCCGCCATCTGCAGGCATCCTTTGTAAAAATCTCCTGTATTTAACTTTCTTGAGACTACCTTGTATGACTGTGCCATTGATTTCTAGCGAGTACTGTAACACTAGGGAGTGTTTTGAGAAGTACAGATGTCAGGATACTGTCAGAATCTACTAGGTGATTCTAGTTTATAGTTGCTGCTTAACCTTCCTACCCTAAGATAAGTCACTAGCGCCCATGCAGACACACACACATACACACCCACACACACACAGAATGAGAACAGTAAGTCTTCACCAAAAATGAGGAAATACCATGAGCTAAGCTAACAGCATTTTGCTAACCTATAGTTTTTGAACCTGATACTTACCAGATAGTCTGATATACAGATTGATAAATGTGCAAATACTTTATCCTTTAAACACCTTCAAACTGTTTACTTTCATGCTGTTTCTTTTTTCTTCTAACACCTAAATGTCAATTTTAATGGAAGCCACATCTCTGCATATTGATTCTTTCATCTTGATTTTATTAAGACTCAGTGTGGCTACCCAGTAAGAAAAGCACAGAGGGAGATGAGGTAGGCAGGACCAGGTGTTGGTGGTGGGAGGCGGATATCTTGTCTAAAGTAATACATAGTTCAAGATTTCATTAATTCAATAAATAAAAATACAAGTAAGTTCCAACTTCAACAAGCTTGAATTTCCCTCCTAGCTGACAAACCACAGCATCCTGATGGCTTCTAAATATGTCAACACATGGCTTTCCCATCCCAAACTCACCAGTGTGGAGAATATGATTTATGAGTTTGTCTGACTATCCTTGAAAGAGGTTTTAAATGTTTTTCTCTAATAGCAAGCGTAGTTCCTTCATTCAGCAGTAAATGAGTCTAGGTTTTTAGAGGAAAGGGTGAATTTCTAGAAGAAGAGAAAAATCTAAACTTGGAAGTGATCTACAAACAGCTTTCTGTCACCTTCTGGTGTGTGAGCTAGTTACTAGCCCTAAGTTGCCTAGTAAACGGTCTTTGTTTAGGAAGACTAAGTTTCATCTCTGTTCCAAACCTCAGAGCCAGACAGGGAAGGGAAAGAAATGACGGTGTCTGTGGCAAAGCTGGCAGGCTGGCCTGCTGGCTGGTTATTTGGAAAGGCTTTAGAAGATGTGTTGGGAGGCATGGTAATGTGTGTCATTTTTCACGACCCAGCTCCAAGGGTTTAGCAGGTTGAGTCTGTGGACTTGGATTTGACAGCGGAAAATATCAAGTAATGTGTGAGCTTTCTGTCCCATGGCCGCCTGGCACTCACAGCATCAGAGACAGGGGAGAAGGCACTATTTCTTGGATTGCTGAATACAGCTAAATTGGGGGATGAAAAATCTGGTTCATCCAACTGTGAAGGGATGTTTGCGCAGAAGAATTTCTGTTCCTGAAGTTGTCCATTCATTTAGAGATTGTTTATGAACTGTATAAATGTTCTTTAAAAAGAATAAGTTAAGTAAAACAAGTGATATTTCTGACTTTAAGAGGAGAAAGAGAATCGAAAGGAAGCATATGATATGACACTTTTTCCTTGAGGTGCTACTCTTGTTCTGGATGCTTAGCAATTTGTGTTTAAGGGGAACAGACAGTATACATAGCCCTCCTAGCCAAGGATCCTTAGTTCCAGGTAGTGGAATTCACTAAAACTAGCACAAGTCAATAAGGCAGCCTTTCTTGTAAGAGACATCTCAAGGATTTTAACAGGCCAAAGTGAAGGGGACATTAAGAGAAACTTGCTTTACCAGTCTGCCTCTCTGTCTTCTCTCCACCTTTACACTGAAATAATCTTTTTTCATCTTGTCCTGTAGACTGGCTTTCTGTCCTTATTCAGGTTTGTCATTATAGGTGTTCATTCCACAGTAATGTCTTATTTCCAGATCTACAGACAGACTTTTAATTTAAATGACCAGCCGAGATCATAAATTAGCTAAATCTTAGACTGTTATCATATTCCACATGGTGATAAATTTACATATTCTCTTCTCTTACCACTTAACCTGGAAGGCTATCTCATTTTACAGATTAAAATTTTTAGGCCAAGAATTGAATTGACTTTCCAAATTCATACAGTAAATGAACGGTAGAGTTAGGTTTCCAATCCAGTCAATGGCTCCACAGTCTATGCTCTTTTCTTTTTCTAAAATTTTTTTAAATTTTATTTACTTATTTTTTTTTCTTGTTTCAGAACCTTTGTTTGTTTATTCACTCATTTTTATGGCTGGCTCAGCCCACCCCGAGGGCAGGGCTGGCGCAGCATGTGGTGCCGGGGATCGAACCGTGGTCCCTGAAGCTGCCCAAGCTTTCCCAAGCAGGCGCTTTAGACCACTGAGCCATCCTGCTGGGTCCCAGTCTATGCTCTTAACCCTGGCTGTCTTCTTGCTTGGTCCCAGTGCCATTTTCCAGGAGAGAGAATACAGTTGACATCTCTTGGATCGTGTGGACGTCCTACTCAAGTCCTCACTTTGGATTTTAGGGCAGCCGAGACTAGCCATGTGGGACAACATGAACTTCAGGGCCCATTTCAGTGCTGGTAGAGTTTGGGGGCAAGAGTTTGGACAGATAACCCCAAATTTTCCATAATATCCAGTGAAAAATGTTCATATTCTCTAAGCTAAGTTATAGCATAGGATAGCAATATAGGATTGAAGGTCATTAAAATTGGTGAAGCAGAGAGGATTTTCCTGGACCTGATTATTTTCACTGAGGCAACCCCATATGTGAATGGTTGTTTTGCTTTTTCCTGCAATTCTCTAGAGATGAGGATTTTAAATTCCCCACATAGCGATTTGACAAGATTCTTGGAATCAGGGAGTTCTTTTCTCAGTCCAACCTAAACCCCTCTAATAGCAGCTGAAACTGATTTCTTTGTCTTGCTTTCAGGGTAAACTATACAACATAAAGGAACATATGAGCATATTCTGAAGTTATTCTGTTCTTTGGCTGAGTTCACGCTGACTTAATTAGAAAATTTTATCAAAGGACTAATAACAAAAGCATAAAAATTCCTGCAATCATGTGTCTGGAAAGAGTTTCATATATATATATATATATATATATATATATATATATATATATATATATATGGAAAGCATTCTGAACCTGAGAAAACATTGGCTCTGTAACAGAAATTACTGGGAAGATAAAACTGAGAACTAAGAAATAGGTAACTTTTTTGGTACATACTTCAGACCCTGACCCAATAAATGCCCTATGCATGAGCTGTTGGCCTATGCAGAAATCTTGATGCATTCAACACTTTGTTAGTATAAAATTCCATTGAATGCATATAATATTAAACTGTGGTGAATGAAGTAAAAACAAAAGTCAAACAAGAAACGCACATTTTGTTCTAAATTATCCAAAGATGTTTTCAACTCACCTTCCCCATCTTACTTGTCCAGATTTTGCTGCTAATAATCGTCTTTGCCATCTGAATAGTTCTCTTCTCTCCTCTACTACAGCCAAATGATTAGCTGTCAGTCTATACACATACCACCAACACAGATGTGTGCATACACACACACACACACACACACACACACAAATGGTTCTTGGGCCCACTCTTTTTTTCTCTGCTGTGGAATCTTAGCTTGGGTATCTTCTATTCCAATCTTAGCCAGGTACAATGAACACCTGTGTATAGTCATTTGAAGTCTTTTGTCATTGTGTAGTGATTTCGATTAGTCTTTATTTTCAACTTGATTAGTGTTGAACCAACTAGATTTTTTTTTTTTTTTTTTTTTTTTGCGGGACCAGGGTTCAAACTCATGACCTTGGACTTGCTAGGCAGGCACTTGTGCCACAGAGCTATCTCCCCAGCCCCACAACTGGAAAATTAATAGAGCAGACTTTTAGGTGTGCCTTTGAGAATATCTCTAGATCTGATTGGCACACAGGCCAGCAAACTGAGGCAGAAGACCCACACTGAATGTAAAAATCACAATCCAACAGGCAGGGGACCTGGGTGATATAAAAATAGCAAAAGAAGGAAGTACTCCAGCAGAAGCTTTTCCCTTCATTCTGCTTCCTGTAGCACATACTTGCCCAAAACAGTGATGGCACTCAGCTTGTGTAGGCAGCACTCACACTGCTTCTTATTACTGGCCTCTTGTTGTCTTGCACAATCGATGGAAGCTGCAGCCCAGTGGTCCTTCTGGCATCTTAACTAGAGAAATCAATTTAGTGACACACTACTACCTGTGGTTTCACTCTAGCTCTGCTCAGAGTCTTGATTTCCTTTCTTGTGAGTCTTGAGAATCTCACCTGTCTGTTCAGTGACACTTGACAGGCATGGTTCAAATGAGTGCATTGTGATTGAATAACCTCTTGTATGTGAGATAAGTAAAGTCTTTAATTAGGGACAATCCCATAATATACAAAGCACTCATTCAGGTCCACTGCATTCCTTACCTTCTAGGATCCAAACCTACTTCATTAGAACTATAAACCCCTTAGTCCTCCAGACCAAATCAGAGGCTTTATTCCTAGATAAGGCTATGTAAGTACACTCCATACATATTTAGTTTTGTCTTTTTGAGACAGGGTCTCCATGCACAGTTCATGCTGGCTTTGAGCTCACTTTGGTAGCCCAGGATGGTCTCGAACTCACATCGATCCTCCTGTTTCAGCCTCCCAAGTGCTGGGATTACAGGTGTGAGCCACCATGCCCGGCTCAACACTCCATACATATTTGATTAATTCATTCAACAAACACTTATTGAGAGCACATGCCAGACACTGAGTTACTACACAGTATTTTTGTATTCCTTTTTCCAGAATGTGGTGGAATTGATGGAGATGGGACTAGAAATGCCAAGGGTACTAGGCAATGGTACAGCCAAATTTTGAATAGACAGTGGTTCTGACCTTGTTCTCCTCCAAAAAGATGCCCCCTAAATTTAACTGGTATCAGTTGGTTCCTTCACATACTTCATTCCTGACCCCTTTATCTCGAGCCTACTCAGTGTCCCTACCCAATGTACGCCTCTTCTTCCCTCCTGCTGCACTCCAATGGCCAGAGCTCCCCTTTGCCCTCCATCCCTTCCACTCACAAGGAAATCTCACTGAACTAACTAGCTTCAGTTCTCCTTTTCCAGGTTGTGCTCTCTCTCTCTCTCTCTCTCTCTCTCTCTCTCTCTCTCTCTCTCTCTCTCTGTGTGTCTCTCTCTCTCTCTCTTTCCTTCACCAAAGTACACACTTGAATGAGGAAACGTTTACTTCATATGAATGAGTTTGCTATTAGTTGAATTGCAAACATTTTTGCTTTGGCTAGGGAGAGGGGCCCAAGATACCAGGTGATTTGGGGCTGATAGAAGCCTGAGACCCAAAGAATCAACAGCTTTTGCACCTACTTCCCTGAAACGCAATTTCAGTATAGTGGACAATGAAACAAGAAGGAACTGGAACTCAAATTACCTGGACCATCAACAAAGTGGATGCCTTGGAATAGTTTTAAATTTTAATCTGTTTCCAGCCCAAAGTTTTCTGTCATCAGTGGAGAAACACTTTTCTTTAAGATCTTAAAGGCTTAGCGGGGCCACATTTGTCTTGACTTTCCTAGCCCCAGACACAGTGGGATGGTGTAAGAGGCTTCAGCTGCGCAGCTGGTGCCATCCTGTGCATAGATGGAGGCTCCGTAAGGCATGCTCTCTCCCAGTGTAGGGAAGGGCATTATAAATCAGACACCATTCAGGCAGCTGTGCAGGGTGGCACGCACAGAACACAGGATGTGGCTCAGGAATCACAGATTTCCATCTCTGCTCTGTTCTTTCTGGGGCTGACCTTGTCGCGGCATTTCTCTTCTGTATTTCAGATTGCTCATTTGGGGTAGCAGTATCCCCAACTCTTAAGTTTTCCTTCAAGCTCTTAGATTCTGGGATTCCTTGGACTTTCCACTTAATCCAGTCTTTATGACTCTGGTTTCACCAGAAAGTCTTTGTGAGGAACAAGGCCCAGCTGTGCAGTGCACGGATGAGAAACCTCGAGTCAAACCCAGGGCACAGAAGAGGGCTGAGCGCATCCTGCCACTAGGGCACCTGATTTTTAGTTTTTTGGGATTTAGAAAAAAGAAGAAGAAGAAAAAAAAACAGCTGATACCCAATGCTACTTGTAGTGTAGAAATATGGAAAATGGTAGGTTCCACATAGACTGAAAAGGGCACGCCCCCACACCTACAGGTATACTTCAAGCGCTGCGTGGGCCATTCAAAGTGAATCTTTGGGCCAGGTCATACTCCATGACAGTAAATTCGAGACCCAACACCACTTCCAGAATCAGATAAAACGCCTTTCTTAAAGACAGCCACTACAGTGTCACCAGCCAAGAAATTATTCTCTTAGATAAAAAACAGGGGTTCCTTTTAATCAGACATTCCTCCCTGGCACCCAAAAGCAGAGCGACGAATACAGCAGAATGGACAGAAAGAAGCGGATCACCACCAGGCTCCAGGCGTGGATCCTGATGTTGATTCTGCTGCTGAACTGAAAGCGCTGGATTCAGCACAAACGATGCTCAGCTGCCTTCTGGACTGTGTGGACAGGGGCTCAGGAAAGTCACGGTGGGCTGTGAGTTTACAAATAAGAGAACAGCAGGCAAGAAAGGAGACTGCTTGCTAAGCCCCATTAACATTTTAATAGAGCTTAAAGCAACGGTCTTCTTTGAAACTACTTTACTCATAATTGATCAGTTGTCATTAGATATAGTTACACTCCATGGCATCTTACTAGAAGGGGCTTTTGAACCAGCCCCCAGCCTTCATAGAACATTCCCAGTAGATGAGGTCATAATAGGCTGTTACGATCCATAACATGTAGATAACATTAAAGCAGTGTGTGTGCTTTTTTGATACCAAAACACCTAACTTTATTATGAAATATGCTATAAACCCTGCTATGACGTGTTTAATAGTATTAAAGCATTTAATCTTTAATATTGAAGTTATGCTGCCCCAGTGAAGCTTGTGACTTCTGCTACAAGCGAGCCGCCAAATCTAGCAATTTGATTTTTAAACACTTCCAGAAGGTGTTTACCTTTTTTCTCTCTTCTTCTTCTTCTTCTTCTTCTTCTTCTTCTTCTTCTTCTTCTTCTTCTTCTTCTTCTTCTTCTTATTCTTCTTCTTCTTCTTCTTCTTCTTCTTCTTCTTCTTCTTCTTCTTCTGCTTCTGCTTCTGCTTCTGCTTCTGCTTCTGCTTCTTCTTCTCCTCTTCCTCCTCCTCCTCCTCCTGCTCCTCCTCCTCTTTCTCCTCTTCCTCCTCCTCCTTCTTCTTCTCCTCCTCCTCCTGCTCCTCCTTCTCCTCCTCTTCCTCCTCTTCCTCCTCCTCCTTGTCCTCCCCCTCCTCCTCCTCCTTCTTCTTCTTCCTCTCCTTCTTCTTCCTCTTCTTCTCCTCTTTTTTTGTTAAGAAACAAACATGTTTTAAAGCTACATATGACTGAAACCCAGCAATATAGGTTCAAAAGCTGAAATCTAATATTTACAAGGAGCTAATCCAGCAAGAAATGGCTCCACAGTGACCCTGGTCACGAGGCACGAGCCTGTGTGGTCGCCAGTGCTGGCAGAGGAGGTCGCCATTCATCAGGACTCTGTGAATCACAGTGTTTGGTCTGGGGCTTTCCTGACAGCAGCCGCTCTCCACGTTCTTGAAACAAAAGGCAAAATAAATATGAAATCCACCTTCACCACATCACATTCCATTGGCGTTACATCTGTCATGGAAGACAGTTTTGTGATTTATGTGGATTCTGTATTTGTGTAAGATTTGAAGTTTGGGATGTTAGTTTTACTTTTGCTCTATTACTATAGCAAACATTACATCTCTTAAAATATCTTCAAGTAGGACTCACTGTTACAAATACATATTTCCAGTTTTTAATCAGATTTAAAGCTACTGTTATACAGACCAATGGCAAAAATAAGACAAAAACTGATCTTCCCTAGAAGAACTCATACAATTCAGGTTATGGAAGGCATTTGAATAATACGGGGTACCAAAATTCTTACTTCCTGCTTCTAGGAAGTTTTGATATAAACATGCTGTGTATATGCAATTAGTTACACATTAATTCTACATAATAAGATCCTCTGTGAAAACTTGGATATTCTTTAGATAGGGTAAGCATATGTATGATTTGTTTTGTCATACTTCTATATGTATTTAGTACAGGGCCTCCAGGCTCTCACTCTACAGAGCAGACTCACAGTGATCCTCCCATTTTATCCTCCCAAGCACAGGGATGACAGGTGTGCACCTTCAGTCTCAATAGCCATCTCAGTACATGCCCAGGGTGGGGCTGGCATGGAACACCAGGGAATCGAACCCTGGTCACTGCACCTGCCTAAGCAGGCACTTTAGTCCCCTGAGCTATCTGGCCAGCTCTATACTTTTCTCTTTTTTTAATTTCCTAACTCTTAGAAGAATCTTTTCAATTTCATTACCCATTACTTGCATGTGTGCTTACTAGGAATAGAATAGAAGACTATGTCTATTGGAAAGTTACAAACAAATGCCAACCCAGCTGTCTCCGACATTTCTCAGCGCAGTGGCTTCAGGTTTTGTACGAGATAGCTCTCCTGTTGCTGAAACACAGTGCCTGACTCCCACAGCTCACAGGAGGGGCTTCACTTAGCTTACAGTTTAGGAAGATTCAGTCCATGTCGGGGAGCTCTGAGGCAGGGTCATCATGGTCATAGGGCTTAGTAGACCACAGCAGCCTATCTTACCGCGGTTGTACCATTTCATGTGCTCTAGGAATCAGACTAGGAAGGCATCACCAGAAAGGAAGTGATGAGACAATTACACTTCCATAACCCACGCAGGTGCAGCTTGTGTGGAGTCCACCAAACCCATGGCTTACTCCTAAGCCTATCAAATTGGGCTCCTAAGCTGTCGCAGCATCCCAGTGAGAATTTTCTGCAATTATCAAACGCTAGCATGCATCTCCCTGGCCCTCACAGCCCTCTGAGTCTTTCCTCCTCTTTCTGGGTTCTTCATCCATTCACTGTCCAGTTGCTTTCCCAAGCTTGTATTCCCACGTAAAAATCACCCACTCTCTTCCACAATCTTACCTGGACCTGAGCCATTGACTTCCATTTTCCAAGAAAAAAAAGTTAACATAATTCAGCTTTTGCAGAAAGTGTGGTATTTGCAATGCTCAGTTCATTTCAGTAATGTATTGCCAGGCACGGGGAAGCCGTAAGAGTCAGCAAGCCAAAGCCGATTGCTTCTGGATTCTCTCTGGGAACCCTTCCTCGTGGGAGCCAAGGAAGTTTGGACCTACCACCAGTCTGTGTATGAACAGATAAACATCTGAAAACCCACAGCCTCCTCACAAGGCAGGGTAGGAGAAGGGAGCAAGTGAAGAGATTTGCTATTGTATTTAACAGCGAATTATTCAGAGATTCTTGTCTTGAAGGAATTGATAGTTTAGAAAACTAACAAAGCATTGTTCAGTACTAAATCTGGTGATTACTTAACAGTGAACATGTAGCCTAATTTTCTTGGAAATATCTTGGCCTTTTGTTCCAGAATGCTTATTGCTTTTCAAAATCCCTGATTGAACAATAAATGCTATGGCACCAGATGTGAGTATATAAGAAGAGAGAGGGCCTCCCAAGTTTCCCTGGCTCTGACTTTTGTTCTGAACAAGGACAATAACAGTGTCGTTGATGATTCCAAGAGAAATCTCAGTGCTCTATACACATGATCTCAGTTTTCCTGACTTCTCTGAATAGAAAACACAGAATAGCCTTCATCTACAAATGTAACTATCCTCTATGTTTTCCCTGATCTTTGACTCCAGACAGATAGAAAATGATTTTCAGCACAGAAGACTCAATTCACAGTCCAGAGTCAGCCAGTGTATTGGAGGCTGTGCTTGCTGTTCTACTCATGGATGCCTCTGCCCATGGGCTCTGGGCATCAGAGGAGGCCCTTCTACCCCTGGTCTCTTCCTCCGGGAGTCAAAGCATGGCCTGTGTCTAAGAAGAAGCAAAGTGCTGCCAAGGGAGGCCTGCTGCTGTGAGACGACAAGGTGAGAAGACGGTGGATAGCCAGGGAAAGAAGAAACACAGCATGTCAGAAGACATAAGGCTGCTCTTTGGAAGGCCCAGGTCTGTCTGACTCAATCTGCAGTGCTTTGTCCTTACTGTTCTCCCTTCTGGAACCAAAGAAGGGGAATGTGTGATCTCTGGGACAGTGGACAAGAGTTAGATGCTTCTTTCCCGGGCAGGTTAGGAGGTCAGTACGTGCAACATCCAGGCTTCAGCCTCAAATGCCCCGGCACTGTGGTCTGGCAGGTCTCTCTTCTCTCCTCTCTCTCTGTC
>PVJA010033553.1:0-23198 GCA_004027025.1 Myocastor coypus | reverse complement strand
CGTTCATGCTCAGTAAGGAGAATGTAAGAAATGGAAAGCATCATGTTAGTATTTTGAAGTGAAAGTTAAAATGAGAGACTAATGAAGAATTTAGACTTTCTGAACAATTGCATTGGAAAATCATTATGTAGGACATATATCCGTCAGAAATCTACTACATTTTCTGACTCAATAAATTTATTTAATGAAAACTCAGAGAATAAATTAGGGTGAAAAGTTCAAGAATTGTCTTTACCTCATTATGAATGCCCATCAGCATGGCCTACAATATTTGTCTTTCACACAGGTGGCAAAATTAATCTCCCTTAGTTTGATGGAATTTTTATCTCATGGCTTTTCCTTAATTGGCACTAAGCACTGACAATGTAGAATTTAGTGCAGCTACAAAGTTGTTCTTTGATGATGTTTTGTCTTTTTTCTCTGACATTTTTTAACCATAATTTCTTCTAAAAATCAATAACCATAGCACAATCATCTTTTTGTCTCTTATTAATGACTCCAACTTCTTAATTAAAAACATATGAGCACACTTTATTGCTCTCTACTATTCAAAATCCTCCTTTAATTGTCTTCTTACATTCAGCTTGCTTTAATCTAAGTTGGTACACTAACATCAACATTTTAAACATGACATCATGAATTTTCTTTATTACACAAGCTATCAAGACTCCAAATTTTATTTCACTTCTCTTCTTTTCATTAATTTATTAATTGTCTTGGCATCACTTTAAGATACTTCTGAAATGGAAACAGATATAATAGGATGCAAATATAAGATGTAATGTAAACGTAATGACAATAAAGAATGCAACCAAGTAAAAGCAAAGTCAAAGAATGATACATCAAGACCGCCTTGATGAAAGGAAATTTAACTTACAAAAGCCAAACTGCTTCAGCAGAACTTCTATCCATAACTTTTAATTTCACTGATCATCGCCTTTGTACCCTTTCTGTGGTATCACTTGCTTAGGTTCTTCAAGAATAATGCCTCTTGTTGTGACCAATAGACATTGCTGATCTTTCTGAAATCCACATATAGACACATCCAGATATTCTTTGATGTTTACCGGCTGACCACTCTCACTCAGCTTCTCATTTTGACTTCACCAGCCCTCATTTTCATATCTTTCATCCTTTTGAGAAAAAAACCAAACTTTCATTTTACCCATTTTTCTGTGAATGGCAGGGTTTCATTCTTCCTTCCGACCCAAAGGCAGTTCATTGTATATATCTCCCTCTCTGTCACCCATATCTGTGTCCACATCTGCGTCTGTATCTACACTCTGTTGTTCACTAGCCTGATCCCATACCTCAGCTATTGTGAACTGGGTCACGATAAGCACGATGGCTTCTGAATGCTTCCTCCTCATCCTCTGGATATAGACTCAGCAGTGGGATGGAATAGATGGAACAGGAGGGCGTCGTGTTAAGAAGAATAAGCAACAGGTGGAAAGAAAAGCATCGTCTCACATCTTCTCTTATACGTGAAAGTCCACCTGAAAGAAGTAGGAGAGGGATTCCTCAGTACTGGGGAGAGGTCCGACAGCAACCACTAGGGGGCGGCACAGAGGCATGGATGAAAGTCAAAACCTGATTAAAACACTATAAATGCACGTAGGAAAATAACATGGTGATTCCAGTTAATTTGCTCAATTGTAATAAGGAAAATGAAAATTTTCTTAAAATTTTACTAAATTATGCATCAATGAATTATTTTGTAATATGTTTTTCTGAGAGTTGTAAAGCTTTTTTCCAAATATGATATTTACAAACAACCTTAAAGATGATCCTTATATATCTTAGAATATTTTCAGTATACTGCAATTTATGAATTTATATTTCTCCAGATAACCAAGGACAGTTTTTTAAAAGTTCTATTTGCAAATATTTGCAGGACTTTATGTATTTAGACTTATCTTGAGAAGCACTTGTTTTACTCAGAATTCTTTTGGCTTCAAGGGACAGAAATCACAGTGAACTCATCGAAGCAGAAATAGCACCTTGTGACAGGGTCCCATGGCTAACTACTGACTAACTGGAAGTGGGAAGACATCACGCAAACTCCAAATATCACCCCAGTTCTCTACCTCTCCCCAGTGTGTCTCCTTTCCTCCACATGGCAAAACTCTGTCCTACTGCTGTCCAGCTCCATGTCTTCCAGTACAGGGATTATTTCTTTGCACTGTGTTATGGTATATGTCTAGTTGTCCCACCAAAGTCTCATGCAATCATAGGGCAGGGAATTTTAGAGTTTGAGACTTGACTCATGAGGCACTGGGATTATAGGTTTTAGTACTGATGGAATTATGGGTCAGAGTATTTCTGGGATTATGGGTGTGGCCTAAGGCAGATAGGCTGAGACAGAGAATGTAATAAAGAGAGACAGAGACAGACTCTCGTTGTTGCTCTGCTGCCCTCATTGGTTGGCTACCTCTGTCACCATTTTGTTGGTGTTCTACTGCCATGAACTGGATGCTCTCTGTCCTGTTCCACAGTCTTGGGCCAGCCAAATATGGATTGAAACCTCTAGTAATTGTGAACTAAATAAGCCTTTCCTTCCTTCATTTTGGGTGCCCCGTATTTGTCCCAGCAATGAATAAAAAGTAACTAAGACAGAATTTGGTACCAGAGAAGTGACTAAGACAGAGTTTGGTACCAGAGAAGTAACTAAGACAGAATTTGGTACCAGAGAAGTGAGGTCATTGCTGTGGCTATACCTGACAATGTGGATGACAATCTTTTGGGAATGACTTATGGGAAGAGATAGGAAAGTTTCCAAGATGTCACCTATAAGTTAAGTACTGGAGAAGCTTTGGCTATTCTGTAGGGCAGATTCTGGTCAGAACTCAGAGCAGAAGACTGACAGAAGGCCTGCTTGTAAAGATCAGATTGAAGGGTTTTCTGCTGGGAAAAAGGACAGCATTGGTTGCTGGACTCCAGATGATTTGTGCTATAACTAGGTTGAAAGTCTCAGAATTTCGTTTGTGCCCAGAGATTTTGCCTAAGACTGAGATTAAGCACGACATACTGATTAATCTCTCAGGAGATATTTCAAAGCAGCAAACTACTGGGACAGTGGCATGGTTGGTTTTGGCAGCTTTTAGCCAGATTTATGTTTAAAATCAAGAGGAACGTGCCAAGCAGGATGATTTAAAACATTGTGAGTTTGGCCAGAAAGGGATCATCAGCAGAGCTGTGGACTGCAAAGATGGAGCTGAAAGGATCGCTACTGCTGGGAAGGAACCGGAGAATGAAAAGGATGACCTGAGGGCAACACAAGAGGAAGCAGCTCTCCACCTTATGCAGCCCCAAAATTGCAAAGGAGAGAAGCTTTGCCTTGGGAAGAAAGCCACAGAGACCCAAGTTCCAGAATGACAGCAGCTGCCAAACAAGGATCCAAAATTGTGCCAGCATGGAGAATTTGCTTTTTAGGATCAGGGTCAGAGTGCTTAGTGGCAATCTAGGCCCTCGCCCCTACAGAAAAGAGAGAAGGGAGCCCAGCTACTGCTCCAGCTGGAAAGAACCCTTGACATCATCCACATAGGCACATGCAGAATGCAGGAGTTCTGAGGTTAAGAAGGTTTCCACCTCTATTTCAGAAGAAGGCCTGGGAGGCCAGGCAGTGTGCCCCTGAGAGGCCAGTATGTAAAGCTGTGTTTGAGCAGCCTGTCCAGTGGAAACCCCAGAAGTTTGAAAAAGCCAGGAATGTGGATTATGCAAAGAGAAAGCAAAGTTGGCCTAGAGAGAAGCCATGGAAACTACCACCAAAAGTACCTTAGGGACAGAGTCATGTAAGGGCTTTGGAGTTCACTACTCAGCACAAACTGCTTTGGATGTTCCAGTTGGAGCTATGGAATTTAATGTTTACCCTGCTGAATTTTAGACTTGTGTTGGTACCATTGTTTTTTATTCCTCCGTTGTTTGCAACTTGTGGAATGGTAATGTTTATCTTGTGACTTTGAATGTTGGATATGTTTAACTTTTCTATTGTACGGGGGCTCACAGTTAAGAGTTTGCCTTGGATCTTGGAGGAGACTTGGGACAGCAATGCTCAAACTATTGGAACTTTGTCAACTCTTTCAGATGGACTAAAACATCTTTTGCAAAAAGGGATGTGCATGAGACCTTGGGGGCACAGGGGCGGACTGTTATGGTTTATGTCTAGTTATCTCATGCAATCATAAGGCAGGGAATTTTAGAGTTTTAGACTTGACTCATGAGGCACTGGGATTATGGGTTTTAGTACTGATGGAATTATGGGTCTGAATACTTCTGGGATTATGGGTGTGGCCTAAGGCAGATAGGCTGAGACAGAGAATGTAATAAAGAGAGACAGAGACAGACTCTCGTTGTTGCTCTGCTGCCCTGATTGGTTGGCTGCCTCTGTCACCATTTTGTTGCTGTTCTGCTACCATGAATTGGATGCTCTCTGTTCTGTTCCACTCAGACTTGGGCCAGTTAAATATGGACTGAAACCTCCAGTAATTGTGAGCTAAATAAACCTTTCTTTCCTTCATTTTGGGTGCCATGTGTTTGTCCCAGCAATGAGTAAAAAGTAACTAAGACACACTGGATCACACACCCACCATTTAGCCAAGCCTTGTGACCCATAAGCCTGAGGAAATAGCTAATCAGGTCTGAGTTTCAGGCCCAAACCTGTAGCAAGATTATCATGTAGTTTGATTCAAAGTCTTCGTGAATAATATGGTTTGAATGGGCAAAAAATTAAAGAATTTAGGCATATCTTTTGCCTAAGAAAACTAAAAATGGTATTGGTAAGCTAGAACATAATTTAGAAGACCTTTCACATTTTGTTGCTCAATCCCCCTGGTATTTTTGGCACTCATTAATGACAAAGGGAGAATAATAGTAAGATTTAGGAACAAAATGAAGACAAAGAAAGATGCATAGCAGAAATATGCATCTTAGCTTTTTGTTTTCATTTTATTGATTATTGTATTGTACAGTGAATATATGAAATATTTTTCCATCCACAGGCACATTCTTGCCTATAGCATGTATGGTTGCAGGCATATTTTTTCTACTTCTACTTAACAGAAAAAGAACCATGATGAAAGAGAACATTGTAAACCTCTGAAAAAATCATGGCCTTCTGTGGCAAAACATTGGTATTTGCCTCTTTTTACACCCACATTTCTGTAGAATAGTTCATCTGTTGGATATCAGGGGCGCTCAAGCATGGCTGTTGTCACGTGGTGAAGACTATTGTAGATCACTTCGGCCTAGACTGTCATTACCATTGCAGTAGACTTGAGAAGCTCTGTAGGTTGACCTCTCCTAGTGAACTCTGTCTGAGGCTTAGTTTCATTGACTCTTGAAACTAAAGGTTGGACAAATGAAACAAACAAAAAAATCTTCCATTTTCACTGTATGCAATCTGAAAGATCCCTATATAACAGAGTGCAATTCAGAAAGAAGCACACGTTGTTGATACCAATTTACAGCAGCAATCTATATCAGTGACTTTTCCTGTTTATAATTTTTAAAGGACATACGTAAATTTGTAAGTATAATCTTAAAGTTAGAACACTACCATCACTAAAACATGCTTATCTAGATTGTGATAAATTATTATTCTCTCTTTTTTCTTTTTTTTTTAATTATTATTTTCAACGGAAGATATTTTTGTAAAACAAGAAGTTGACCATACAAGCCATTGTCTTCGTGTTTGAGTGAAGTTAAATTTGGATTCATACTATTCAAGGGTCATTTAATAAATCTTGGATTGTCTGTGTTATCCAGGCATTATAACAAACTCATCCTGTTTTGTTTGTACAATTTATGAAGCTGAATATTCACTCAGAATTTATTTAACCTTAAGATATCTCAAATTTAAAAAAAGCAAAACAATTTTCCAATCTGTGTGAATTTTTTTTTTTTTAAATATGCATGGGGATACTATTTGTAAGAATGCTATACTGCCACCTTGTGTATCAAATAGCAGAAAGCTAGTTGAATAAATACTTCTCAGTTTCTGCTTCTGGGATTCTTGAGGATTCTGGTAACGTTATGTAAATAACTTGTAATTACATGGATGGATACATTGTAGCAAGCAACGACATTGCTGATGAGTAAGCTCATTACAAAGGATTAACCATTTGTAATCAGTATTTGATAGTGCTATTTTTAAAAGGTAGTGCTATGAGAAAATAAGTAGCTGATTTCATGTATGGCAACTGGTATTATTTGTTGCGTTTGTTACTATCCATTGGCCTCAAGCTTTCCATTTCTAAACAGGCAGGTATTTTTGTTTTGTTTTGTTTAACTTTATTTATTTATGTTAGACCAACTCAGCCTGCCATGGGGGTGGGGCTGGTGCAGCATGTGGTGCCAGGGATTGGATCACAGTCCCTGCAGTTGCCTAAGCTTGCCTAAACAGGTGCTTTAGACCACTGATGTATCTTGGCGGCCCCTTCAAGTTCTAAAACAAGGAGTTATGATTATATTCTTAAAAATGTCAATAATATCATCTACCAGGTGGTTAATCGCACATTATTAATTTTGTCAAATGTGCATCCACCCACTTGCAAATGTTTCTACATAAAGTTGTCTGACAAGGTATTTGATGCTTATAAATTAGTTATGGGGGAAAATTATGAAGCCCAATACAAAGGAAGGTAAATTTAATAACCAAATATTATATTTATTTATTTATTTATTTATTTATTTATTTAGTGCAGGATCTACAGGTCTCACTGTGTAGATCAGATTCGTAGTGATCCTCCTGTTTCCAGCCTCCCAAGCACTGTGTTTACAGGTGCATACCACCACACCCAGGCTCAATTACTGCCTTAGCTCGACCCAGGCTGGTTGCAGGGCCTGCATGGCTGGTGCTAGGGATCAAACCTCAGCTCTTCAGTTCTGCTTAAGCAAGCATGTTAGTCCACTGAGCTATCTGGCTAGCCCTTGTAAAATTGATAATTAGGAAAAGTTTAATGTTTTTTAGCTAAAAGAACAAGTATGTAATATGTTGTATATAAAATATTGATAATATATATGTGTATGTGCATGTGTGTGTGTGTTCAAAGTCCAATTACATTGCTTTCAACTATAAACCGTCACATAATAATGTAAAATAATAGAAGGAGATAAGATGCATTTTAAGAAATGTTATCAACATTTTACTTATTTTCATAAAGCAATGTATATCTAACATATTTATAATGATGTGACTATTACAAATACAACAAATTTTATACAGTTACATCAGATGTCCACTGCACAGTCAATCTGTCTTCATTGCATAAGACCAACTGAGCTTACTTCTGTAGCACAGGCTGGTCTCTAACCCACACTGATCCTCCTGCCTCAGCCCCCCAAGTGCTGGCATTACAGGAGTGTGCCACCACACCCAGCTTTGTCCATCTAAATTAGCATTCTTTCTAAATGCTAAGATGTTCAATACAATTTATATAATATTTATATGGAAATTCATTAACTCTTAGATCAAAAAGATCTATAAATTACCCATGATTTCTAATAATTTATCAGAAAATTAAATGTCATTCTATGGATTACATCTAATAATTATGTTTATTGATAAGTTCCTAAGTCTATATTTTTCATATTCATTGCATGGTTACTACATGTTAAATGTCCTTCTGGCATCTTGTGTTATGTATATGAATATATTTTTATAATAAATATAATATAATATAATATAATATAATATATCACAGGATTATGAAATTAAGCAAAAGACAATGGACAGAAACAAAAACTAGGGAGAAGAGTTACACCACAGGATGCGTAGAAACATGACTGTAAACTAATAATTCTGAAGGCTGATAAAGTGCCCTCAGAAAAAAATTGTCTCAATGATCTCTCGGTAAATGTGCAAGTACATCTGAATGAGGTGGCACATGCCCAGGGCTGACCGTGGTCCTTCCCAGGCAGGCAAGGGCCGGCAGTGTGCGATCAGCTCACCAGACCTCTTGAGCGGGGCTCGCAAAGCTGGCGCACTGCCGTCCACCCGCAGTGGTGGTGCCTATTCACCACGTTTTCAGTGGACAGCTAACGACTGTCCAACCATCCCGGAGGCCTGGGCCTCTGTGTCCCTAGAGTGCAGCTTTAGAGGTTGTTGGCTCCTTCTCCTTCACGCTTACAGTCGTCATCGCTGCTCAGGAGACACCAAGACCACAGCGCTGCAAGGATGGCAGAGTCACTGCAATCCAGGCCTCAGCACCTCCACGCCAAGATGCTCTCAGGCTGCAGCTCAGGGGTCCAATGATGCAGCAGGATGAGGAACCAGAGCCAAGCGCCACTGGGCTCCCTTGACTGAGGCTCGGCTCGACCTGCAGTGCACACCAACAGAAATGGTCCACTCTGGAGGAGCAGCTGGAGGAGCAGCTTGCTATAGGTCTGGGCTCTGGCTCCTGCTGGCCCTCATGCCCATCTAGGAGGAACCCTTGTTTGACTTACAGAGTTCTGTCCCTACAGGACAGACCTGCAGGCACAGGGACCAGGTTCGATCCCCTGCATGTTGTGAGGATCCTGCTCCAGGGGCACACTGAGATGATGATTGAGACGGGGCTTTGTGGCACAAAGCGTCTATACTCCCAGCATTTAGGAGGCTGAAAACAAGAGAATCACTGCAAGTCTGATCTTTGTAGTGAGACCCTGTAGACCCTGAACTAAATACAGAGAGAAGGAAAGAAAAGGAAAAGAAAAGAGAAGTGAGGAGAGGAGAGGAGAGGACAGGACAGGACAGGACAGGACAGGACAGGACAACAGGACAAAAGAAGGAAAGAAAAGAAAAGAAAAGAAAGAACAGACCTAAGAATATTTCTGGAAGTTCTTCAGTTAATCAAACTGAAAATAAAAAAAATAATACAAACGGTAATTTTAAAAAAGCCAGCATTAGAAATGATACAAAATTTCCCTATGCAAAGTGGTAGGAGTTCAATGATAATTTCTGTATTGCATGATGTTATCCTCAAATTATTTATTTAAATTACCAGATACAAATGTACAAGATTGGTTTATAAAAGAAAACAACAAAAACAGTTATGAGAATCTAAAAAGAAAACAATTTTATCACTAACTGCTCCTTTCAAAATATATCAGTACCATTATCCAAATTATCTTGCAAATATATATAAATACATCTTTGTCCCTTCTTTCTTTTGTCTTTTTCCTCATCCCAGTTTTTTTCTTTCCCACTGAACAAATTCTTCCCCTTTCACAGCACCTACTGTACGTTTTATACTCTTTCAGGTTCCTACACTAGCAACACAATACAATGTTTAAACATATGGGTCTGATTTATTTCACTTGCCAATATAGTCTCTAGTTGCATTCATTTATGTATAAAAGCTTAAAATTAATGTTCTTGTAGGTGAGTAATACTCCACTGTGTAAAATTGCCGTATCTTTTTTGTGTGTTCCTTGTCTGATAGGCGTTTGTATCATTTCCAAGACTTAGCTATGACACGGGTACACATATATCACTACAGTATGATAATCTCAAGTTGCTTTTTTTTTTTTAAATACGTAGTAGGTTAATATCTAGCTTGAATGAGTCACACAATCCTAACTTTCTGAGGAATCTCCCTTCTGATTTCTGTATTTCATTTTTTCAGGTTTTATTATGAAAGGTATGGATTCCATAATTTCTCTCAGTGTATTCATTGTGTATCGAATTGCTATTGATTTCTGAATGTTGAATTTTATTTGTTTTTGTACTGGGGATCATACTCTAGACCTTACACTTACCTGGCAGGCCCTTATGTTGCTGAGATACAACCCTGGTCTTGACTTTGTATCCTGATGCCTTATTGAATTTGGTTAGTAAATCTACAAGTCTCTTACTGGAATTTTTGGTGTCTTCCATGTACAGAATCATGTTATCTGCAAATAATGACAATTTCAGTTCTTCTTTTCCAATCATTATTTCCTTTATTTTTTCTCTTATCTAATTGTTCATGAAAATGAAATACTTATAAATGAATCTCACAAAAGAAGCAAAATATTTATACAGTAAAAAGTATACTACTCTGAAAAGAGAGACTGAAGAAGATTTCAGAAAATGGAATGATGTTATCTGTTCCTGGATAGAAAAAACATTGTAAAAATGGCCATACTACTAAAATTATTATATAGATTTAATGCAATCCTGATTAAAATACCATCTGTGTACCTCTCATATCTAGAAAAAAAAATCCTATAATTTATCTGGAACCAAAAGAGACATAGGAACCTAAAAAAAGAAGAAAGAAAGAAAGAAAGAAAGAAGAAAGAATGGAAGGAAGGAAGGAAGGAAGGAAGGAAGGAAGGAAGGAAAGAAGGAAGAAAGGTAGGAGGCATCACAATCCCTGACTTGAAATTATACTGCAAAGCTATTGTGATAAAATCAGCATGGTACTAGCAAAAAAAAAAAAAAAAAAAAAAAAGTAGACCTAAGGGTCAATGGAACATATTGTAAAATGCAGACACAACTACAAACACACTCAGGCACCATAGCTTTGGCAAAGGAGTGCACATGTTTACTGGAAAAAAAGAGAACCTCTTTAACAAGTGATGCTGAAAATAGGCTTTCTAGAACTATATTGCACAGACGGTATGACAGTGGACTTCCTTGTCTTGTTCCTGATTTTAAAGTGATGAATTTCAATTAATGTCTGTTTAGTATGATATTGGCTATTGGTTTCTCACAGACGGCTTTTAAATTTTATTGATTTATTTATTTACTTATTACTTACTTACTTATTACTTACTTACTTATTTATTTTGGTAGTACCAGGGATCGAATTCAGTACCTTGTACTTGCCAGACAAGCATTTATTCCACTGAGCTATCTCCCCAGCCCTCAAAGATGACTTTTATGAGGTTGAGGTAAAGACCATCTATTCTGATTTTCTGTATGAATATTGGAGTTTTTCAAAAGCTTTTTCTGCATCTTTTGAGAATGTCATGTGATTTTCATCTTTGCTCTTTTGATTCTGTGTATTACACGAATGGATTCACATACATTATACAATCCCTATAATCCTGGGATGAATACTACTTGGTCATAATGTATATTCTTCTTGATGATTCACTGCATTCTGTTTGCTAGTATTTGAAGAATTTTGTATCTGTGTTTATTAAATAGATTGGCCTCTAGCTCTCTTTTTTGGTTGGGTCCTTCTCTGGTTTTGGTATCAGAGTAATACTTGCCTCCAAGAATGACTTTGGAAGCATTACTTTCTATTTCATTCAAGAGTTTGAGTAGGGTTGGCATTAGATCTCTAAATAGCTTGTAGAACTCAGCTGTGAATCCAGCAGGACCTGGGCTTTTCTTCATTGGTAGTTTTTTAAGTACATTTTCAATTTCATTCATTGATATTGGGTTATTCAAAATTTTTATATCTTTGGGGCCCGGCGGGATGACTCAGTGGTCTAAAGCGCCTGCTTGGGAAAGCTTGGGTGGCTTTAGGGACTGTGGTTCGATCCCCGGCACCACATGCTGCTCCATCCCTGCCCTCGGGGCGGGCTGAGCCGGCCATAAAAATGAGTGAATAAACAAACAAAAGTTCTGAAACAAGAAAAAAAAATAAAATAAAATAAAAAATTCTAAAAGAAAAAAAAAAAATTTATATCTTCTTAGTCGGGCATGGTGGCACTCGCCTGTAATCCCAGCACTCGGGAGGCTGAGGCGGGAGGACCGATGGGAGTTCGAGACCAGCCTGGGCTACAAAACTGAGCTCAAGGCCAGCCTGAACTGTACAGCGAGACCTTGTCTCAAAAAGACAGAAAAAAAAAAAAAAAAAGGTTTATATCTTCTTGATCCAGCATTGATACTTTGTGTGTATCTGTCTATTTTCTCTGTGTTTTCCTTCCTGGGAGGGTAAAGATTTTGGAAATAGGGATTGATGATCTGAATTTCTGTAAGGTTGGTAATGATTTTACCCTTTTTATTTCTTATTGCATGAATTTGAATTTTTCTTTCCTTTTTTTGATAAGCTTGGTTAGGAATTTATCAATTTTATTCATTATTTCAAAGAACCAACTCTTTGACTTATTAATTGCTTTTATTATTTTCTTTGTCTCCATTGCATTTATTTCTGCTGTAAACTTATAAATTCCTGTCTTCTTTGGGTTTTAGGCTTGACTTCTTGTTCTAGAAGCTTGAGGTGTAGCACAAGACTGTTTATTTGGCTTTCTTCTGTTTTAGATTGTTTATTTGACTTTCTTCTATTTTGTGATGTGAACATTTATTGTTATAATTTTTGTTAAGACAGCTTTTATTGCATTCCACAGGTTCCAGTAGATTGTGGCTTTTTTTTTTTTTTTTTTTTTTTTTTTTTTTTTTTTTTTTTTTTTTTTTTTTTTTTTTTTTTTTTTTTTTTTTTTTTTTTTTTTTTTTTTTTTTTTTTTTTTTTTTTTTTTTTTTTTTTTTTTTTTTTTTTTTTTTTTTTTTTTTTTTTTTTTTTTTTTTTTTTTTTTTAGCAAAGGGCCTGCAGGGTGCTCAGGGTCTCACTACTAGATAGGACTGGGTAATCCACCTATTTTCAGCCTCCCAAGAGCTGGTATTACAGATGTGTGCCACCACATCCATTCTCAATTGTTGACCTGTTGTGCCCCAGGGGGCAGGGCTGGCATGGCATACCCAGGGATTGAACCCCAGACTCCTGTGCCTGCTTGCAGGTGCTTTAATCAACTGAGCTATTTGGCCAGCCGGAAAGTTAAGGATTATTTTTTTCCTCCTAGTTCAGAATTCCTGAGGGTTGGGTCTGGAATGGTAGATGGAGCTGGGCATGGAACCACACTACCCTGTGCATAACTGGGTTTACCCAAGCAGGCTGCATCTGTATTTTTTATTGTAAATATTATTTAATTTCTTCTGTAATTTAAGCTGTGACAACTTCATTATTCATGAGGGTATTATTTTATTTTCTCATGTTTATAGAGTTGTTGCTGTTTCTTTTACCAATAATTTCCAGCTTCATTGCACCATAGTAAGATAACACATATGAGTTAATTTGGATTTCTTTCCATTTTCTTAAGCATGTTCTATGTGCTAGCATATGGTCTGTTTTGGATAATGTCATATGTGTAGCTGAGATGAGTGTATATTCTGATATTGTTGGGTTAAATACTCTATAAAGGCCTGCTGAGTTCATTTTGTCACATGTTAGGTTTAGTTCTATTATTTACTTGCTGATTTTTTGCACAGGTTATCTCCTTGTGTCAATGAGGTGTTAAAATCTCCTAGTACAACTGCGTCATTGCTCATTTGATTTTTCATGTGTTAAAATGTGTCTTATGGAGTTGGGTGTTCTACATTGGGTGCATAAATATTTATAATTGTTATTTCTTCATCCTCTTGCAGTTTTCCCCTAATAAGTATGTGATGATCTTATTTTCTGTTCTAGTCACATTTGGTTTGATGTTGCATCAAGTATGTCTTACTAGTACAGTGCATAAGCATTGCCCATGTACCACAGAAGATTTTAGGGACTAGATGATTAATGATGAATAAGATAAATGCAGTTGCATTGTTTGGAGATTAAAGTTTAGTCAAGAAAATGGGAAAATTTAAAGCTTTAAGTATTGTGAGATAGGAAATAGATAATGGGCTAAAGCCTTAATAGGAACTACCTTAGCCTGCACTATGAAAGAAAGATTCCTAGAGTAGTGATCAAATTGCACCAGAATCTTGCTTAAAAATTATTTAAATCAAGAAGTAGTTAAAATTTATAAAGATTTATTATCTAAAAAACCTTATACATTCACCATATTTTTCAGTCATAGCAAAGAAGAATGGAAAGCTAATCTAACTGAAAGTGGCAGCACATAGAATGTCTTACAGTCAAACAAATGTTAATTGGATTCAAGAAAATAAAATCAGTTGCCTGTACAACAAAGGAGAAAGGGAGGTAGTGGCAATTTTGGCAGCACTGGCAAGAAACAACCAGGAGAGCTCCAGGTCCAGTGAGTGTAACAGTTTCAAACGATTCCAAAGAAAGCTGAAATTTTGGCACAAGCCGCTTTTCCTTTGAGATGAGCCACTTACCATAGTCAGTGGATATTATGTTCAATAAAGTTAAGCCGCAAGGTGGCAAACTTGAGAGATGGGAAAAGGTCTAGACAGGACATTGTGATAGCCTGCACTCAAACACGATCCAGAAGGGGGAGAGCAGAGTAGTTGGTTCCTCTAGGACAGGTGGTGTCACTTACCAGGGTCAGAGATTAATGGGAAAGAAAGTGGTTGGTGGAGTTAGAAGAAGATAGGATAAGAACCTCAGTTACTGGAGTTTGGAATTACTGTGGTTTTTGTATATATTGCAATATATCAGCATTGCAATTTGAAATGCAAAGTTCACCTGTGTTCTGTCTCTATGTGCATTTCACCTTTGTAACACATGTGTATGTGTTAGAGACTTCACATGGATTATAATTTAAGTTATAGAAGTGGCTGCAATTTCCAAAGTCAAGTCAGAGACCAAGAAAAGAATGACAAAACGCAGGGTCAGAGAGAAACAAGGCAAAACTATCAAAAGTATAAAGCATAATAAAGATTCTCAGCTGAGAGATGGAGAGGAGCAAAGAGAAAGAGAGAGAAGAGATAGCTAACTACTACTCTAATGTTGACGTAAGAACTGAAAATTATGTGTCAGATTATGCGTGAAAATGCTTTAATTTCCTTACTTGCTCATTTACTCTGGACAGGGTGGAATCCCCAGTCCTGCAGAAGATGGACACCAGATGCCATTGCGGACTCTGCCTGAGGAGAACAGCAGCTTGGGCAGGATTCTCTTCCATTATCACTTTGTCTGACCACATCTGCTACACTTTCCTAGCTACTGGCAAATTGTGCTATCATTTTAAAAAATGTCCTGGGGCCGAAGAGACTCCATAGACTAATCAAATTTCACCTCCTGTGAAATGCTAATGGCCTATGTTCTCTCTGGAAATCTAGTTGTCCTTTACTTTAACTTAGATCCCCAAGAAAAATCAGTCTCTCAATTGTCTTTCAGCAGTGTCTCCACCTCTATTTATGAGCTGGCCCTTGAACTATGAGAAAGCTTGCCCTTCTTTCACACTCTGCTGATAATTTTAGCTTGTTTAGTTCACACAGCGAGAGATTCCCAGCTCCCCATGGCGTGCTTCTCCAAAAAAAAAAAAAAAAAAAAAAACGGGGACCGCCCGTAAATCATGACTGGAATGGAAAGAGGAGGCGAATGACAATGGAGGAATTCTCCTAAATGCTAATCCAGCTTTAGCAATGAGGTAGACGAAGAGGAAAGAAGCAGCTCCAGATCTCCTTCACTTGCCTTTCCTGTTAGAACCTTCAGCCCATAGACTGGAACACAGGGTGTGGGAGTCAAACAATGTTTGGAAACATTGCACCCCAGGTAGTTTTCATCATACGAGTGGGGTCTACCTGAATGAAAGAGTCCCCACATCTTGCCTTCTTGGGTGGAGACTTATATGAGAAATGATGGTACTGCCCCTTTCTAAAAGGCCATTCTGGCTAGCACTGGCACAAGAAAGAGTCCTTTTTGGTTTGGATTATGTCAACTGAGAATGGAGTTTCCATTTCACTTAGGAAGATCAAAATGTATTAAAAGAGAAGCCTAATAAGGCAAAAATAAAAATCAAGGACAGGGAAAATAGCTGAGTGGTGTAAGAGCCTGCCTGGCATGCTCAAGGACCCAGGTTTGATCCCTGTCACTGCATTCCCTGCTGGCCCCACAAAAAGCTGAGTGCCAAAACTCGGTTTGGTGGTGCACACCTGTAATCCCAGCCCTGAGGAGGCTGAGACAGGAGGATCATTATGAGTCTGAGCTGCTTAGTGAGACTCTGTATCCAATAGATTAAATAAATAAATGATTAAATAATCAATAAGTAGCATTGAGACAGGAGATCGAGATATGGCAGGTTGGCTGTGAAAGTGTATATGACCCAATAGCTATAAAGTTCCAGCACTTGTACAGAACCCTTCTGAAAGCCTTGGAGCAAGTTTTCAACCAGAAGAGTAGGAGACACAGAAGAGCAGTGCCTACCATGCTTTCTGATTCTGTGTTCTTCCATGTGGACCACTTTCTTCCTGGAAACTGAACTTCTGTTCCTTCTTTTACTTGGTCTAGAATGACTCTGCAGATCACATTTGACTCCTACCTTTAACAAATGTAACTACTCACCATCTTTTGTGTCTGTCTTAATAGCTCTGGAAAGAACCCAGAAATCATCTCTAAAAGGATACTCAAGCACCCCAAACCTAAGATCGTATTTGTGAGAATCATCCAAGAGGTAAGGACCTTTGGGATTCTCTCTGTCTCTCTCTCTCTCTCTCTCTCTCTCTCTCTCTCTCTCTCTCTCTCTCTCTCATTTTTAACATCTGTGAACTCAACCTGAGATGCATGTCTTGTTCTTTTTTTATTTTTTTTTTTGTCTTTCCATATCTCTGCACTGAAAAAGCTCCCATCCTCTTCTCCTTTTCTCTCAGGGCAGGCTTTCATTTTTTGGAAGGCTGAAATCCTTTTGCTTACTGAGGAGAAGCAGAGAGGTAGAGGGTGGTAAACAGTAATGGCAGTTGGGAACTCGTGAATTTTCCTTATGGTTCTACAACATTTTCCCACCACGTACACAAGGGACAGCCTCTGCATTTTCCTAGGCCACTTAGAGACCCAAGGGTCTGCCTCAAGTGTTCCTCCCCTTTCCTTTCTTCCTCCTTCTATTTTCAGTCCCTTATTCCAGATGCCAGTCAGTGAAGAGCAGACCGGAAGCCAGCTACTAATCCAGTCACAGAACAGATAATTTAGGTTCCATGCCCAGAGCTCAGTGTATCTTCTTGTCTTCATGCTTCTGTTCTCCATAAAACTTTCCTCAGATTTCTTCCTGGGTAGGGAAAATTTGCTGTTTGGGACTTGCTCTCCCACCTAAACAGCTGCCTAGCTGACTTTAGCCTTTTTTGTGCTTGGTCTTTCTTGGTCTTTTCCCCCAGAGGCTTTTAGCTCTGGATATATTAGTGCATTGCTTTCTCAGGGCCTTGTTTCATCCTAGGTTACATTCTCACTGTATTTTTTCTTCGATTAATGCTGAGGATCAGTCAAGTGGAGACCACTATGTGCATCAGCCGCTTCAGCTCGTCGCTTGGGTCAGTCCCATCTTCCCACCACACCTGTTCCCAATTTTCCTATCATTTTTAAATTGGCCTCATGATCACCAGGAAAGCTCACCCTTGACACAGAAGCCAAGCTTCTGATTTTAGGGAACAATGTGACCTCATTTCTTCTTCTCCTTTTTCAACTCAGGCTAGATTCCTTTTTTGTACCTTCTAACAAAAGTTTACGCCACTTATAGCCATTTATCTGATGGCCTGAGCAAAAAAGAAATAGGTTATGAAGCTCATGTCAAGTACCTGAGTGTGCAAATGTAGAGCCACCTTTGTATTTAGTACATTTTAAGACTGTTTTTAAGGAATTCTCTATTTCTACTACTTTAAACAAAGTATTCAAGTTTTATTACCAGTGTAAACACAAGGATATTTTCCCTACCCGACACTGTAAAGGGTTCCACCTTCTCTTTAGATAATCAGCGGACTGCTATGTAAGGGAGGTCCTGGTATAAAGGAGGGCTATGCCTAATCTATTAGTTTCCCAAGGGATTGCTAAGGGGGATCCATCCTGAAGAGACCTTCCGGGTGGGGATTCATGCCAAAATATATGGGAGTCCCTTGAGGGCTCCACCCCAATCTCTTCAGAATTTACTGTTTCTCAAGTGGCTGAAGGAGTCACCAGGGCTTGGGCTGCACAGGGATCCCTCAGCAGTTTCTAATGGAGCCTGTTGGTGAGACACCCCCTTCTCTCTATTGTCAGAAGTATGACACATCATGGGAAGTTTCTAGCAGATCTCAAGTTGCCTCACCATTAAGACGAACTAGGGAGGGCAGACCTCATAGCTCAGCGGACTAAAGCACCTGCTTAGGCAGAACACAGCAGCAGGGTTTCATGCCCAGCATGCTGTGCCAGACCCGCCCCTGGCACACACTGAGAGGCTGACTTAGATGGGCATAGTGGTGCGTGTCTGTATTCCCAGCACTTTTGGAGGCTGAAAACGGGAGAATCGCTGCAAGTCTGATCTACCAGTAAGACCCTGCAGACCCTGTAGAACCTGTCCTAAACACAAGCGGTGGGGATGAACCAGGAGATGGCAATAGATGGGTAGAGAAAGGCAGTTTAAATTACATTTCTATTTTTTCAGTTAGATCTTTTATGCAAAAGGCAAAGAAAGTGCTGTGAAATCCATTATGCTCAGGCTTTTATGGTTTTTTATCTCTGCAAAGGTCCAAGAACCATGAAACTTAAAGAGGTCTCCTGGGAATAGGAAATTCTGCTGATCCTGTCCTCAGAGGCGCACCTGTCTCCCAGGGGGATGTGAGGCTCCTGCAGTGGTTTTCTAGCACCCCAGAGACACTCAGTGTTTTCAGCATATCTTAGTAGCTTTATAAATGGGGCCTTAAGCCTGTGACCCATCTGCTGGACACAGCCTTTTCTAAGTTTGACAATCAGAATTTAGATGAGGGTGAAAGAAAAAGACTGAGAAAAAAAAAAAGAAAGAAAGAAAAACATATCAAAAGGGCAACTTTGCAGTTGGCATGGCTTTATGCCATTGCAAATTGTCCAGGGGAAAATCCAGGCCCCATCAAATCCTACAAGAAAATTAGACACATGTGTAATGAGCCCCTCTTAGGCCCTGTCCCTCAGATCAGGCAGCCAGTGTACCTATCTCTTAATACTGGATGACTGACTGTCCTAACTTCCAGAGAAGGGGTAGGCCATTGAAAATCTGTTGAGGACCACAAATTTACAATGGCTAATTTTGTATATATCCTCGTGAGATAAATGGAGGTTTGAGATTATGAGTAACACCTTTTTGAGACTTTCTCTTAATTCTTTTGGGATTATCATTGTTTTGGATTTTTGCAAGGGAAATAATACACTACAGCCAACTTAATTATAAGATTACTTCATAATGGATTACTTAAAGAATCATATATAAAGTATGCAGGAAATTTGTCCACACTCTGAAGATCCAAGATTCCAGCTGAGGGTCTGGCTCCCCAAAAATGTCTTGCATGAGTCCAGCTGAAGACCTAGATGTCATGACAGTGCCTGTCATAGTCCAGCTAGAAGCCTAGAGCCTGAGACACTGTCTCATGCAGGCCTTTCTCGTGGAACTGTGCTGGAAAGATCCAAAGATTAGTGGTGGAAGCTAAATTTCTATGCTAGCAAGATGAAGGAACTGTGCCAGTGGGATGAGGGCTCTGAACTGCAGCAAGGAAGTGGTGCTTAAATTAAGAACCAGATCTCTCCCCAAAAGTACCATAGCCATCCTCAGCAACAGTGAAATCCTGAGCTCTTTTGATGAGGAAAGCTTAGTTCCCGTCAGGCGAGCCACATGACAAGCTTTTTCTGGAGACTAAACATGCAACTCTCTTCCCCCCTGAAGCCAGAAAGCAAGGCTTAAAGTGTGGACCGCAGCTCCCCTAAAGTGAACCCTAGCAACCCTCAGTGGTAAGGTCCTGAGCAGCTTCTCTGATGAGAACAGCCAGCTTCATCAGAAAAACCCGCACAGCAAGGTCCTCCCGCAGAATGGCCCAAGAGAATCAGGAGCTGTTCTGAACAGCTTGCTTAACACTGCATCCCTTCTGTCCCTCCAATTCTGCCTTTTGTGCCACTGGCAAAAATTCCTTGGTAAGCATCCCACACCCAGCACCACAGTTCACTTCAGACGGGTGTAACAAGTTTACCACCCAGTTGCCAATTGACCAAAGGCATGGGTCATCCTCTCTCACCCACTAAGACTAAACTAAGACCGCTGAGATTACAAATCACTCCAAGGCAAGATCTTAGTGCGGATTCACCACCATCCTCTGGGGTCATCCCAGGATTACCCATTTCCGATTGAATTGTCAACCTCAGAATCTTCAACTAGCCTTGACTCTTGCTGGCTTCTCCTATCTTTCTACACTCCCAATAAAGTGCCTTCAACTCTGCGGAGCCTGAGGCATTGGCTTTCCAGCTCCTTCTTAACATAATTGTCTCTGTATCTTTTTCCATCCTTTGGCCTTACCCGTCACGCAGGTAATTGGTGATGTTGGCTAAGATTCCAATAAAAACCCTCATCTCTTACATGGATAAAAAAGACTGAAGAGGCCCAGGACAACCAGAAATGCCCCTATCACAGATGTCTCCATTCTTGTACAAATCTTTAGGTCACCCTGTATTGCCATGGTCTCATCAAGATAATGCCCAACCATGTTTTTTTGGGATTACTGGAAAGAATTGTCATACCCATAAACCTGCTTTTTGATAGCTTCAGGTTTAGAAATTGAAAACTCTTATGAAAAGGTGATTTCTCATGCCTCTGGAAGCAGTCAGAACATTAGTGACTCTTCCCTTCAACATCAGGAGAAAGTGTGGTTCATTGATTGAAGTAGCTTTGTTGGAGAAGAGCACTGAAGGTCAGGTTATGTAGTTGCCAGTACATAGCAAGTCATTCAGTCCAGGTTAAGCCCCTTTCTCCGAAGTATCCCTGTCCACAACTTATAGTTCATAATTCTTACTTGAACACTGATACTATGGAATGGTCAAAAGATAAATATGTATACAGGCTTTGTATATGTCTTTCTGATATTACACACCCACGAAGTAACCTGGAAAGAAAATAGCTAGCTAACTAATAACAGATTATGTAGAAAATGCAGCTGAAAATTCTACAGCTCTTCAAGATAGTCTATCATCCCATGCAGTTCACTATCTTTTGTTGTAAGGGACTTCTCTAAATTCTCTTTGGGAGGGCTGGAGAGATAGCTCAGTGGAGTAAGTGCTGGTGAAAGCAAGATCCTGAATTTGATCCCTCATACCAATAATAAATAAATAAATAAATGAATAAATAAATAAATAAATAAATAAATTTCAAGTACTCAAGACAGAAATAGTGACAATAAATTCCCCTTGGGAAATAAAGAGGCTGGTAGAGAGTCAAGGACAGCTTTGTAAACCCCCAAGACCCTAATTTTATTCTTAGTTTCCATGGAGCCATTGAAATTGTCCATCTTCAAGGAATTGAGTGAAAAGTTACAAAAGCCTACATGGGAAATTTTCACAGGACTAATATACTCCTATGACTCTCTGAAAGATCTAATGCTCTGCTTCAAAAAGTAAGACTCAAGTATTGGTCGAGTTGCATGTAAGTAGTGTCACCGATGACCCCTAACTCACCATACCTTAAGTGGACATCTACATTAAGACTTCTGTTTCTAGTTAGATCCATAACGTGGATAATTTTGCCAAGCCTAGATTCTACATCCCTCTGTGGTTATCTAACAACATCTTTACCAAACAGTCTCTTCTATTATAAATGTGGGAATTTGACCTGCTCCTTCTTGTATTTGGGTTCTATATGACCAACCTAATAATAAAGTTACTCTTCTGACAAATTGACCAAGTCTTCTCCAATTGAGCAGAAAGTTCAACAATTCTTCATATAGAGACACTAGCTCTTTTCTCATTTTCTTTCAAAATGTTATTTTTCAGCCCATCTCATTGGCTACTGCACCACAAGATGGTTGGAACGTACATAATCCGCAGTAGATAGGGTCTACAGGCCATCTCACCAGGAAGTAGCTGCATGAAAGAAGAGACATGCACTTCATCTACACCCCATAAAAAACTGTGGTTCTGGAGAGTAAAAAAGCCTCTAAGTCCTACCTCAAGCTTCCTACTGTCCACATTGATGTGAAGAGCTCTGATCCACAGTTAGGCCATGACTACGAACCTCATACGACTTTGACCTCTGCTTCTAAGTATCAGAAACCTAGACCCTAAATCTCAGGGGAGATCTTCACAAAAATTTCTCAGAAGGGAACATAAAGTCACCTTTATCTTAAATATAGTTCTTTTCACTGTCTTAATTTGATGCTTAGGGCTACAATTTTTGCTTTTTTTTATTAGGTCTTGTCTTTAATTGTTAGAATTTAGCCATTATTTCCTCTTGTGATTGTCTAAGGGCCCCATGTGGATCATTTAAGTGTGTTATCTTGCTGAAAGTTCTCCAAGCATTGCTTTCAAAATATAATGCATTTATATTGCTGGCAGTTGAGAATGTCGCCCAATGAGAACATATGGTGCTGTCAGTACAATACTAGACTGTTTTTTAGAATAAAATCAATTATCTATCAGAATGAATCATCCATCCTTTGAAACAGACTATGTACTGCATGGCTTGGGGTACACTTTGAGATAGGCTTCGGGCTCCAAGTCAGCTGCAAAATTAGGGCAGGATCACAGAAAAAGTGGACAACTATCTATCTATTTATCTATCTATCTATCTATCTATCTTTCTTTCTTTCTTACTTACTTTTTTTTCATCTTTTGTTTATTATTTGGTACTGAGTCTCAGTATGCAGGTTGGACTCATGGTGATACTCCTGTCTCAGCCTCTCTAGCACCTGGATTATAGGTGTGCACCACCACACTTAGTTTTGGGGCTGGCACAGAGTGACCATGTTCTAGGGCCGGCACAGCATGCAGGAATCAAACCTCGGTCCAGGAACTTGCCATTCAGGCACTTAGCCAAGCTATTACCTCTACTCCCTGGATCATTACTGATAAGAGAGAAAACACTTGTGACAAGGAAACACTTCATAAAGTCAATTTTTCTATGATCAGATGGACAAAAAAATTAGAAAAATAGCACATTTGAGAAAAGTAATGATAGTTTAAATCAATACTGCCTTCATTTGTTATTTCTGTTCTTATTTTTCTTCCTCTAAAGCAAAATTAGGATGTCATCACATCAGAAAGAAAACACATTACAACATATACCATGCATCCTACCATTTATGTTCTTAGTCTTAAATATATTCATTAATGTTGTGGACTGATCTTTTGGAGAATGAGACTAGAGAAAGTGCGTATTTACATTGAAGACTACACTCTAGTAATTTTCTGACACATTTAACAAAGAATTACTCTAATAACACTCATTTTGACTTACAGAGTTGCATCTGGATATGCAGAGGGTGAGAAAACCATGGGTGGTATTTAGGTATATGAGTGAGAGGTTCGTTATTAATATTTTTCTTTTCATATGGGAAAAATACACGTGTTTATTTTCATTTACAAAACTATTTTTCTAACTTGAGAATAAGAACCTTAATTTATATTTATTTATTTATTTATTTA
>PVJA010033552.1:0-23244 GCA_004027025.1 Myocastor coypus | reverse complement strand
ATGTTAGTACCGGGAGAAAAGGTTTGAGAGTTTGAGAAACTCGGGTTTTGTATGTTAGCCGATCACATTTGTGTCTTAGCAGAAAGAGAACTGAAAGGTGCAGCTTTGTGTGTGTGTGTGTGTGTGTGTGTGTGTGTGTGTGTGTGTGTGTGTGGTCAGCTCAGCCTGCCTTGGGGGCAGGGCTGGCGTGGCATGTGGTATCAGGGATAGAATTGTGGTCCCTGCAGTTGCCTAAGCTTGCCAAAGCAGCCACTTTAGACCACTGAGCCATCTCACCGGCCTCGAGGGGTGGAGTCTTGACCCTTTGAGAGTCCATGTAGTTCCTTGGCTGTTATTCTGCAAGGACCACCATGGTCTTGCCCTGTGCCCCAGCCTCCCACACCTTTGAGGCTGGGCACAAGGGACTGGCTTTTCTTGGCTCTCAGGGATCAGTCCTGTCCCAGCAAAGTGATGGTTGGTGAAAGGGCACATCTGTCCTAGTGGGATTTCAGGCATCGAGGGAAACTGGTGAGGCGACATGGGCAGCATGGGCATCCTCAGACCACACGGCCTGCGCCACATCCTGAAGAGCAGTAGGGCACTGGTGAGCCTCGAAGCTCGGACTGAGGGCAGACTGGATCTTGACCTCTGCCACCGCTTACCTCTGCGTGCTCTGGGGCAGGGGTATGTAGTGATGCCAGTGTGCCTGAGGTTCTTTGTCCATGACGGAAAGATAATTATAGTGCTTCGTGCAGCTGTTGTGAGGAGGTGATGAATTTGTAGGTAGCAGGGGCTAAAAACAATGCTTAGCTAACTGCTCACTCCCGTTACTCATCTTCCTGCTGCAACACTGATCCACCCGTGCCCTCATCAGTGATCCTTAGTGGCCGCACCAAGCCATAAATGTTCCTGAGAGGCCAGTGGTCTGTTGACTCAGAGCAAGAAATACTCCCAAATTTGAAGTTTGCCCTGAGAGGCTCAGTTCTATCTAGCAAAGTAATAGGTGGAAGGACCTATGGACAGTGGTTCAGCCGTGAGCCTGCTTGTCTGTTGGGATTCATGGTGCCGTGTCACTTACAGGATTGGCTCCGGATGTCTCAGCCTGTGTGGAGCTAGCCCAGGTCACTAGCCATTCCTGATGCTGAGCTCTGATCGTATGCCCCCACTGCAGCTTAGACAACCAGTGTGTGCCTCATGTGACCCAGCCTAGGGATGAGCATGTTGCACTCTCTGTCTGGGAAGCCTGTCCTCTTCCTTCCCCTCCCCTCCCCTCCCCTCCCCTCCCCTCCCCTCCCCTCCCCTCCTCTCCCCTCCCCTCCCCTCCTCTCCCCTCCCCTCCTCTCCTCTCCTCTCCTTTCCTCTCCATCTCTGGTCTTCCTTATAGCCACTTCTGTCTAAACAGGTATGTGTGCACATCTACACAAAGTCACACACATACACAACACATTGTGCCAGGAGCAAGGAACATGTGTGGGTCCCTTTTGCCTTTTGTCCACAGAGTGATATGTCAGTGGCATGGTTACTGAGATAACTTCCAGATTCAAATGTGTCCTTTAGTCATGTGTGTGTGTACATGTATGTGTGCGTGTGTATGCATGTGTTTTTCTAGAGACAGAAAAGCCACAGGAGCTCCATGAACTGGCTTTGAGCACCTTCAGGGTAGGAATGGGGTCTGATTCTCACTTAGCTCCTCACCTGTGAGCCCAACGCCTTAGGTATTTGAGGGCTATTTGAAGGTTTGAGTATTTGAGGCATTTAAGAGTTAAAGATTCTGACTCAGGAGCTTTTTATTTTATTTGTTGGATAAAGGGTCTCACTATGCAGCTCATACTCATACTGATCCTCCTGTCTCAGCCTTCCCAGCACTGGGACTACAGGCATGTGCCACCACACCCAGTTTAAGGGCCGGTTAAGCATGCATTATCAGCAAACTCAGGTTCTGCACTTGCCAGGTAGGCCCTTAGATCACTGAGCTATCGCCCCAACCCTGTATCAGGAGTTTTTGTATAATTTTTCTAGGAGTTAGAGATTTGACTTAAAGACAGATGGAAGTTCAAGGAAACTAGGTCCTATTATTGATAGAGGCCTTTTATTTTTTTTTTATTTTTTATTTTGTATTTTATGGAAGGATGTACAGGGTGTTCAGTGTTTCACTACTAGGTTGGACTCACAGTGATCCACCTATTTACTCATAGTGATCTGCCTGTTTACAGCCTCCTAAGAGCTGGGATTACAGGCTTGTGCCACCACACCCAGTCTCAATTGCTGTCTCAGTGCACCCTTGGGGCAGGGCCAGCACAGCAGGCCCAGGGATCAAACCCCTATCCCCTGTGCCTGCTTGCAGGCTGTAGAGGTCATTTTTATCTTTTTAATTTTGTCTTTCTATTTTCACCGTTTGTAATAGCATGCTCTTCTTCCATGATGTGATGGCCCATCCTTGTGTCTTCTGTGGTGGATACAACCAGGAAAACTCGTAGATAGGTCCTGACAGAGATGCTTCACCTTTTCTCTAAACTGCACAAACATACAAAACACACACACACACACACACACACACACACACACACACTCACTCACTCACAAGTTTCATCAAATCTAAAATTTGTTAAAGTATGCTGTTATTTTATGTATCTCTAAAAAGAAAACAGCACCAATTAAACTTAGACACCAAAGAGAGTAAAAACAGGTGCCAATTGCAGAGAGGGAGAAACTAGATAGCAACCCTATAAGAAAAAAAAAGGAAGCACCTCACATTCTAGTCTAGAAATACTCTCTGTTTTCATCTTGAGCTATTTTTCATTCTGCTTTAAATAGACATTGATAAAACCTCAGTGCCCAGTGACAATCCCCAGCACAGAGAGTTGGCCGTATAAATATGTAAGTGCTTCTAAAATAGCTGGCAGAGAGCCCTTTGTTTGGAAACAAATGCCTCTGTGGAAATAGCAACCCGAAATTCTCCTGCAGTTCCTGTGTTTGGGGCAATGAACACAGCCCTTTAAGTACCTTCTCCCGGTGACAGCAGTTCTCTGGAGGCTGGCTGCCTAAATTGCTCAATAAATCCATGTGGAGAGTATAGTCTGAAATCTGCTCTTCCTGGAGTGGTATCGAGCTCTTAACCCCAGTGTCTTCTCTCTCTGCCATCACAAAATATTAACTATCTCAGTTAGATTGTTTCTCTCATTCTTCTTTTTTTTTACAGCTCAACAGAGCTAAGCAATTATGTGATGAACTAGATGAATGGAGACAGGCATTTTTAGTACTGGGACCAAGCAATACCAATAGCCCATTTCCTCAGGAGAACTGTTTTTATCCCGAATGCATACTGGACTGCTCCAATACTCCATTTTGCCAGTGTAAAATATCTCTGGAGTTTTAAAATTCTAATCATTTTATTTTCTTAGTGATTTTAGAGCAGAAATGTATTAAAGTTGGAAATTAAAATCTCCCATTACCATCACTTGGGTCTGATATCTCAACAACTGTGTTTTTGATTCTGCCACATACTTAAGTCTTAAAATAGGTCTAAACAGTTTCACTGCTCTTTCAAAGCAGACCATTTAGGAACTACTTATGATGGTGATGCAGTTCTTCTAAAAGAAAAAAAGTTGCTCCTAGTAAATTGTGATGACTCAGGAGGTTTAATGAGGATGGAATTAAGTACAAAATGTGATGAGCAGAGGATTCCTGCTCTGTGTCCTGGAAGTGTGCGACAACACTCTTGGTCAGTTTAAACGAAATGAAGACTTGCTGTGATGACACTGTACTTGAAACTCTCAGAAATCTGACAATATGCAGGCTTCAGAGAGTCCTGCCCTGCTCCAGGGGTTGGGGGGGGGCTGCCACCCAATGGGGTGTTTCAGGAAGGGGATATCCGGGTTTCCTCCTGGCCCCTGGCTGAGCAAACACCCTGAGATGGCCTTCCACACATTTCTGAGGATGATAATGGTGCCCAGGACTATAGAGTGGGAAGGCCCATTTTGTTTTAGCAAATAGTACCTTCCTCCTCTGTGACTTCATGGGTCCTGAAGAGTGGAATCCTGCCCACCAAATCAAACTGGGGTGCTGCATGTCACCAGCATAACTAACCTTAGAAGAACTGGCTATGATAAGAGACATGGCCAGTGGAAGTAGAAATCAAGAGAAAGTTTGGAAAACTGTTTGGTGTTATCTTCTAAAGCTGAATATGCCAATCATACTGTAAGTCTACTCCTGAGTAGACAGACTCTCTTAACCGTTAAGAAAAGTTAGGTATAGACTCACAAAAAGACAAATATGAGAATGCTTACAGCAGCCTTACTGGTAAGAGCACAAACCTGGAAAACAGTCATACGACATTTAATGGTAGGTATATTTTGAGAGGATCAAACAGTGAAGCTATCAGGAACACAAAAAGAACAAACAGTGTGAGTAAACATTTCAGACATAATTTCTAGATAAAATGGTTTAGAAGAGAATATTCTATATAATGGCATTTGTATAAAGGTTAAAAAGAGCAAAGTCAAGTGCTTTCCTGGCAAGCGCAAAGTCCCGAGTTCACTAAATAAATAAATAAATAAATAAATAAATAAATAAATAAATAGAGCAAAGTCAATCTATGGAGATAGTGAGAGCGGAAGTTAGCCTGAGATAGAGGATGTTACCTCCAAAAACATACGTGAGTCCTTAAAGGGGTGCTAGACATTGAAACCTTATTAGGTATGGGCACACATACATGTCTGTTTATGGTTATCTATCACTCTGAAAGAAAAATGATGGAAACGCAGGGAGAAGGGCCATGGATAACCATTATTTGCTGTTCATGGATACATATTGTTGGATGGAGAAGTATACTATCCATTTCTTAGAATCCATCTCTGTCTTGGTTACTCTGTGCTCGTTACTGGGACAAATACCCGACACTCAAAATGAAGGAAGGAGAGGTTTACTTAGCCCACAGTTACTGGAGGTTTCAGTCCATACTCAGCTGGCTCCAAGGCAGAGCAACACATGGCAGAAAGCAACCTTTCATGGCAGCAGCAAAGAGCAGAGAGCAAAAGGGAGGAGTAGCAGCAACAGTGGCTACAGAGAGAAAGTCTGTCTCCCCTAAGTTGCATTCAGTTTATCTGCCCCAGGCGAGGTGTAGCACTCACACCCATAATCCCAGAGGCATTCATATCCTAATCCTAGCAATAAAATTGGTGGGCTCTCGCCTGTTGCAAGTAGGCAAAGTATAAATTGTATGTTGTTCTTACTAGTGTGATCAAATCCCACACTGTTCCACTTGGCCCTGACTTGGATAGCAGTTGTTCTTTTTGCTGAGTATGCCCACCCCGTATTTGCTGTCTACCCATATTCAGTTAAAAGCTCTGTCAGTTAGTTATTCAGTCAACAGCTATCAAGGTAGCATAGAGCAGTCAGATGTTTTGAGAGAAAGACTATATTCACATAATTTATTACACTGTATTATTGCAAATGTTCTATTACTAGTTATCTTAATATGTCTGACTCATAAAATAAACACTAACATAGGTATATGTGTAGGAAAAAATGCAGTAGATTTTGCGCTGCCCATAGTTTTGGCATCTTCATGGGGATCTGCGAATGTACCTCTTGGGGGTAAGGGCAGGCTACTGTAGATGGATTTATTTTTTGATGCCATCTTCAAATATGATGTGTACTATAAAAGAATTTAGAAAGATTGCAACTCAGCAATAGCCCAACTTAAACACTGCTAGTGAATTTGAACACACCTTATGCAAAAAAATACAAGAAACTAATAAACACATGGAAAGATGCCACAAATCTTTGGTTATTAGAGAAGTGCAAGTCAAAAATCACAATGAGACGTCACTTCAGTTTGCCCATTATGTGTATAGGAAAGGCAGACAGAGCAAACATCAGCCCAGCCCTTGCTAGTTAACCACCATGTATATTTGTTAGTTGTGTTATGAGAGAAGCAGTCTTTTTAAATGGGCTAAGGCAGATTAATCTGAGGTGGGAGTTCAATTTTCTAACACTTCGAATAATACTTGTTATAGTTTCTGTCTAGTTGTCCTCCCAAAGCCTCGTATAGTCATGAGGTGGGGACTTCTAGAGTTTGAAATTAACTCATGATCCACTGGGATTATGGGTGATCCAAAGATGGAATTATGGGTCTGAGTACTTCTGGGATTATGGGTGTGGTCTGGGGTAGATAGCCTGAGGCAGAGAGCCTGAACGTAACTAAGAGAGACACAGAGACAGACTTTCTCTCTGTTGCCTGTGTTGCCATTGTTACTGTTCCACCGCCACGAACTGCTGCTCTCTGCCATGTGCCGGTCTGCCTTGGACCCTGCCTAGTAAGGACTGAAACCTCCAGTAACTGTGAGCGAAATAAACCTTTCCTTCCCTTATTTTGATTGTCGGGTATTTGTCCCAGCAACAAGAGAAGAATAACTGAGACAACACTTTCTTGATTACTTTAGGTCAAAATGACTGAGAATTTTTTTTTTTTTTTTTTTTTTTACAAAACTAGTACTATTTTTAGCTGAGGATAATCAAACAGATTCCTATACTCTTTGACATCTTGGCATATGGATGCACTTGTGTTATTCTACCTTTTTACTAAAATGAAATATCTGAGACTGGGCACTTTGTAAAGTGTTTACTTAGTTCATTTTTCTAGGGATTCTAGAGAAGGTCACCTCCACTGGCTTGGCTTCAGTGACAACCTACAGAAGGCACCATCATGCTAGCATTGCAAATGAGAAAGAAAGAGCTCATGGCAAGAAAGGGAGCCAGCACCGAGGGAGAGACTGATCTTGCTCTTTTATAGCAATCCTCTTGAGAACTAACCAGAGTAATACTCTACTAATTCTTCCTTTAAAGGATGCACCCCTAACGATCTAAGTCCTGATAGGCCCCACCACCTCTTGCATTTTCTCACCAGGGACCAAGTGGTATGTGTACCACTGGAGAGTGCTTTCAAACTATAGCCAAGCCATAGCAGTGTACATAATTACTTCAGTGTAAAAAGACTATCAGCAAGAAATGGCAGACTTCAGCTATGTGCCAACTCTGGCCCACTTCATGTTTCAGTAAAACTCAAATTGAGACTGCTTGTTTCAATAAAACTTTATTGGCCCACATCCACATTCACTTACACACCATCTACTGGGGTTTCCTTGCTCTAACTACAGAGTGAGGTAGTTGGTAGAGCTATATAACCTGCAAAGCCTAAGACAGTTTCTGTCTGGCACTTTCCAGAAAAAAGTTTGCTGATATCCACCGTCATGTATTCAGCAGTGTATTTAAATTTTCTGTTTGAATTTGAACACCATGAAAATTGAGTTCCATGCTAAACACATGCACACTATAAGCATAGCTTTCCTTTCTCTCTAGTTCATAAAAGCTATTCAGTGGCCTTGAGCCTTACATTTATGTCCTGATAATGCTACAAAGACTTCCAGTTTCAACTTTGGAATGCAAATTTATAAATTAATCCTCTCCCAGGCCTATTCCAACATCTACGCATTTGAGGTACTGAAAAAAAAATTGTAAATTCTGGATACAGTGCAGCTAACTATAAAATCATGTCACTTTTGAAAACATAGACAGATGAGGACTTAAACATCCAAGGAGCATAGCTCTCTTTTAGAAAAAATAAGTGCTGACTGTGCATAGATAAGCTCAATTTTTCTCCTCCAGAAGTTGACTCTGAAGGCCACTCTAGAAGAAGAGTGGCCCTGGCAAACAATGACCCTGCAGGTGGAACAGAAAAATCCCAGGGTAACTTTTTCATGTTTAATTGGCCACATATTGTACAAAATGTTATGCATTTATGACCAGATAATATACACAGTGAAAAGCTCAGCCGTGTCATTCAGTGATAGCAAACTTATGCTCTTCATTGATGCCTCAGACGAATGATCAAAAGGGATTAAAAACAAGGCTGCCGGGGCCCGGCGGGATGGCCCAGTGGGCTAAAGCGCCTGCTTGGGAAAGCTTGAGCAGATTCAGGGACTGCGGTTCGATCCCCGGCACCACATGCTGCGCTAGTCCTGCCCTCAGGGCGGGCTGAGCCGGCCATAAAAATGAGTGAATAAGCAAACAAAGGTTCTAAAACAAGAAAAATAAATAAATAAAAAATTAAAAAAAAAAAAAAAAAACAAGGCTGCCTATGGGCGGGCCAGACAGCTCAGTGGATTAAAGTGCCTGCTTAGGCAGGTGCAGGGACCAGATTGGATCCCCATTGTGCTGTGTTAACCCCGTCCCCAGGTCACGCTGAGACAGCAACTAAGACTGGACGTGGTGGCGCGTGCCTGTAATCCTAGCACATGGGAGGCTGAAAACAGGCAGATCATTATGAATCTGATCTATGTAACAAGACCCTATAGACCCTGTTCCAAAAAAAAAAAAAAAAACCAAATAAATATAAAAATAAAACAAGCCCACCTCAGTATACTAGCAGAGTGTACTGGCCCATTTTAAAGATAGGTTCCAAGTCAGAAACATAATCATTGCTTCTCTTTTGTTACGTGCCATACAAAGATGTGATTATCTTCCTGCCCACATCTCAGGGAGCCTGTGAGAGCGAACAGGTGTAGCCACACAACTGTGAACATGCCCTAACAGACTAAAAACGTTTTAGAAACAGAAGGCCATTGTGATGGATGTTTTAGGGGTCCAAAGACTGCAGAGCAACCTCTATGCTCAGAGAAACAGGATAGGGAGTGACTTTTCTCCAGACTTGCCCTGGCTGGGTGATACAGAGCCCATCTCCAAGGGGGAAGTAAATGCTGTGCTTAATTCTGGTCACAGTAGAACTTCCTTGGCCAGCCTAGCCTTCAGACTTTGCTTATCTAAAGGATACAACCATCTTTCTTAGACTTCTTCCTAGACCTAATTATATGAAGGCAGGGGGTTAAATCCAGCATTGCCTCCCATCCAAACTGGAAGACTCCTCTGTCAAAGGTGTATCAACATGTAGACTTTGCTGCTACAGAGAGCTGCTAGCTGCTTCTGAGCTATTCCTGGTACTCTGACAGTTTGGACATATATATTGGAAAAAAGAAAAGAAATAATTTTGGGGTTTTATTTCTCCTGTACAGTAATTCGTTAATAAACTGGAGAAGAGATGTGGGTACAAGGCATAAATATACCCAACTTAGCCTAACGTCATTGCAGGCTGTGATAAGGAACTACCTGTAAATCCAGAATGCAGGGCACAGGGGCTGCATATGCTCTTATTCCAGTATGATGACTACGGGCCAGTCACGTGACTTCTCTGTTTGCTACATGTCTACAAAACAAGTGTATTGAAGCTCTGATTGGTGAGATCCAGCGTAAGACATCAAACTATCTGAGACAATAGACTACAACATCCCTTTAATTAGAGTCAGTAAAACCTCTTCATTGAACATAATATTTGCTTCCAGGACATAATTACAGTGAAACTTAATTCATACTGGCTGTGCTCCTAATAAAGTAGACAGGGAGTTGTTAAGTGGTTTTCAAACACAGTGATGTGCCAAGACTGACTTTGCTCTCTGCTGTCTTCTTGTGTGTTACCTTTTCATGTGGGGAGGCTCTGAACATTTTGTCATGGCATGCTAGAAAGGAGTATCCCTGGTGTGGAGATGAAATACCAGAGGCACAAAGGAAGTTAATTATCTTGCCCAAAGGGTTAAAAAAATACTTGAGGCAAAAATGACTGAGAGGAATGACTCCCTGTATGCTCGGCGTGGGAGATAATTAAAGTTATAATTATACACTTAATGTTTTCTAGGTACTCTAGCATGAACATGTAGGTTTGAAAATCCATCAGAAGATAAAGACTCCCTCTGCCCCTGACCAATTGACTGTAGCTGGGAAGAGAAAAGCTATGAGAATGGATCTAGAAAGCCTTTCTGCAGGACAGAGAGCAGGGCACATTTTATGAGCAGGTGACAGTGGATACCCAGTGGGCCTGGGATATAGCTCAGTGGCACAGCTCTTGCCTAGCAAGCAGCAGGCCATGTGTTATACTCCCAGTACCACATATAAATCTATAACCTCCCCACTGCCACCACCCCAGGCTCAGGCTGGCTGGTCTCTAGGGAGTGGCTCCCAGTAGATACTGGATGAAGAATAGAGTCATGAGAATCTGGTCTGAATGTTCTCTGATCTTGTGATGCTGTCTAGAAAGTTCTGTTAACCACTGGTGCTTCTACATTACACATGACATAGCTTTTCTCTAAAACTCGGTGTTCAACACATTATGGGATCAAAATGAACAGGCACCTGGGCTACATCAAGAGCATCACTGGTTTCTAGTAGGTGCTACCCGCACAATCAGAAGAAGCATGGTCTCTTTCCATAAGAGTGGCGAGGTGTCAGCCCAGGGAGGCGGTTCTTTGTCCTTGCCTCTTGCATTCCTGGCTTATTGGTGCGGGCACCACATCGTTATAAATAGGCACACTTTTCTCACCTATGGGGGCGATCACTATTTCAAGGAGGCACAGAGTTGGTTTTTGCTCAGTGAGTGAGTGACCTTTTTGTGAATTGGTGACTCCTTCCTGGCAACTGGATCTTGGCAGATGTCCTGTGAGTCAAGCAAGGGAGATAGTGAAACCCCTATTTAAGGACGCCAGAATTCGAGATTTATGATACTCAAATGAGTTGGCCAGCAGGGCTGACTGCTAAGTGGTTGTACCACAAAGGTTGCCTGGCTAGCCTGATTGCAAAGGGAGTTCTGTTGTTGCCTTAGCATCCCTTTTTAATATTTTTATTGTATAAATTTAACAATAGTTATATTACATATTTTCATCATCAGATCAGTTTAGATTAATAGATATAGATATATAAGATTGATCAAACAAACATTAACACATTCAATCAACATTACTGTTTTTTTTCTTTTCCCCTTTCTTTTTTTTAAAAGTTGACACATTGCATATTGTCCTCACAATAGTTCTACAGAGCACAGTGTGTGGGCATGACCCACCTACCTATTGATGTTGCTAAGAAGAAAAAAAAAAGAAAAAGAAAATTCTTCTCTTTGGACTAAGAGGAAGCAGATGCATATACAGTCAAATGTTCTGCAATTGCAGTGGGCCACCACTGTCTGTCTGTCTGTCTGTCTTTCTTTCTTTTCTTTGCCTTTTTTTTTTTTTTTTTTTTTTTTTTTTTTTTTTTTTTTTTTTTTTTTTTTTTTTAGACAGGGTCTCGCTATGCAGTTCAGGCTGGCCTTGAGCTCACTTTTGTAGCCCAGGCTGCTCTCAAACTCGCACTGATCCTCCGGCCTCAGCCTCCCAAGTGCTGGGACTTTGCAGCCTGTAGAAATTAAGGATCCCATCCTTCCCATACAGTTTATGTGATTCCCTCAGAAAAGACTTCACAAATGCTTTAAAAATCATGAAGCCTAACCTGGTGGTACAAACCTGTAATCCAAGCTACTTGAGAAACTGAGGCAGGAAGACCACAAAGTTGAGTCCAGCTTGGGCGATTTCATGAGACACAGTCCCAAAATGAAAAACAAAGAAGGGCTGTAGATATATCTCAGCAGAGAGCATTTGCCTAGTGTGTGCAAGATGTGGACCTATGCGATCCCCAATAGTGGGAGGTGGGGCAATGCTTCACCTTTTACTTCCTCATGTAACTAAAAGCCTGACTCTTAGCAACACTCTGAATTAAAAGGGAGAAGAGGAATCACCATAAAACTTCTGCAGTGATTTTTGCAAACTCTTTTTTTATCCTGCACAAGACCTATTAGTAACATTGCAAGCATTTAAAAAAAAAAAAAAATGGGTCATTTTTAGCAGTAGAGAGAGAGAAAGGGAGAAAAACTCTCACTGCCATTCCTATATAAAGCACAATTTGAAAATGACCTCTTAAAACATTGTAGCACTACATCCTATAGGCAATGCCTAAGGTTGATCCACACAGAATTTTCTGTGGGCTTCGTTAGTGTGCCCTCAATACGGAGTGGGTTTCTCGCTGCAGCTAGAAGGAAATTTGTTTTAAAAGCGCAAGCAGGTCTTGAAGTATCTGAAATGCATTCACAGTTGGAGCTCAGTAGAACGGAGCCTTGGGCTGTACACAGTGTGCTGCCGAAGCAAACACACACCTTGCGTGGAGTCTGAGGAGGCAGCCACCTGACAGCTCCGCTGCACTCGGAGCGACGCGCAGCCAGATCGCGCTGACCTACTTCTGTTACCACGACATCCAGCATAAATGTTAATTTTAAACTACTTAAAAAATCAGATTGAACAAAAAGTATTTTTCAAAGTCAAGGTCAAGGTGTTGGCCAGAAAAACAAGATCTAATGGATAATTTAATCGGAGCCCTTTTCCAGCAAGACGCGCAGGTAGATTTGAAAAGTGCAGAGCTCTGCTATTACTGTCTTCTCCATCTCGATTGGGATAGAGATGAGACTTCGAAGTAATTTAACACAACATCTTTGCATCGTATGAAGGCTCAAGGACCCGAGCCACATACTAACAAACACTTGCAGTGGAAGCCAGTCTTGCCCTCCCTCCTTTTCTTGTCTGCTTCTGTGTCGCTCTCTCTCTCTCTCTCTCTCTCTCTCTCTCTCTCTCTCTCTCTCTTTATCTATCTCTCTGTACATTTTCCTTGACGACTTCTGGGAAGTAAATCACAAATTATACTTTAGGTGGAAATTTTCAACTTGCAGTTTCTTGCAAAACATCATAAAGTATTTAGAAAGTCTCAGCCCTGGTGATGTTAAATAAATTGAGGAGGAAAACAGAATGCGCCCAGATCTTTCTGTCATGGAAGGAAAATTCCCAGAATGGTGTCTGTCTTGTAGGCAAAGACTAAATAAGGAAAAGTAAAGCCTGGTGCCACTCCAAGGGAGAGGTAGAGGATAGAATGGACCAAAGAAAGCTGATACGGAAGAGCAGGGAGAGATGCAGGCGGGACTAAGACTAGATACTTAGCTGTCATCAAATTGCCCCTATCTCTTATCCTTAACAACAAACTCCTTGTGTTATGGTTTATGTCTAGTTTTCACCCTGAAGCCTCACGCAGTCATGGGGCAGGGACTTCTACAGATTGAGACTTGATCCATGATCCACTGGGATTATATGTTTTAATACTGATAGGATTATGGTCTGAGTACTTCTGGGATTATGGGTGTAGCCTAAGGTGGATAGGCTGAGGCGGAGAGCCTGAATGTAATATAAAGAGAGACAGAGAGACAGACTCACACTGTTGTGCTGTTGCTCTGCTGCCCTGATTGATTGGCTGCCTCTGTCACCATTGTTGCTGTTCTGCCACCATGAACTGCTGCTCTCTACCATGTGTCTCTCTGCCTTGGAGCCAGCTGAATATGGACTGAAACCTCCAGTAACCGTGAGCTGAATAAACCTTTCCTTCTTTCATTTTGAATGTTGGGTATTTGTCCCAGCAATGAGTAAAAAGTGCCTAAGACACCTTGACATCAAAAATGTACTTTCACCATCTTTCTAGAATCCTCAGCCCAATTTCCAGCTCAGTCCCTCATGAATCCACGCATTTATTTCCGTATTTCCGTTATACTTTCTACTTACTCCTTCAGTAGCAATACATATTGTGTTTCTTCCATATCCGAGATGCTGCTTTAGCTGGGAGTTAATGTGGAAGAAAGAGTCTGAAGTCACAGAGCTCATACTCAGGGCAGGGAGAAGACAAATCAATGTTAACTAAAAAGCAATTTTATATAATTGTGAAGATGGTCATCATTGTTAGAACTGTGCTGTCCATTAGAGTAGCCATATGAAATATATAGAAAATATAAAGCAGAGAATTATGGGGCTAATGCATCAGAGCAATCATGGAAGCTTAGTCAGGTAAAGTCTCATTTGGGCAGAGACCTAATTAAGTGAGCCAGGAAGATGTTAGGAAAGTGGGTTCCAGGCAGAGATACAGAAAGTAGCAAGAGTGCTTTGTGTTAGAGGTAGAATGGGAAACGGATCAGACACAGTCATGGCTTATGCTCTTGGCATCTTGGCATGATCCAATAGGGAGGACAGGCACTAAGGCAGGGAACAAAGAAATACAGATATAGTTGAAGGTCAAGTTACAGCAGAGATTAAGAAGTAGAAGAGACTTCAAATTGGCTTACAGAAGAAGGCCTCCTTGAGGAAGGGCAACATCCCAGAGGGGAGCAGAACACTGCAAGAAGTGGAATGGTATGGGAGAGAGCCTGGGATCTTCTAGAAACTTAAATAACAGAAGGTGCTGGCATGAGGACATGAGAATAGAGGGGAGAAGGGAAAGGAGGCCAGAGTCTTCTGGTAGTGCATTTTGATTTTATTCTCACTGTCATAGAGTGCCATTGATCAGTAATCTGATCAACGTGATCAGCAAACTGAACAACATGATCTCATTTTCTGTGGGGAACTATTGATGGCCCAGTGCAGGGTAAAGAGGGTTGATTGCTAAAGAAGAGTAAGCAAGAGCTGAGCAAAAGCAGGCTTGGACAAAGCCAGGAGCCGTGGAGCCGTGGAGCTAAGAGGATATGAAGAATAAGGTTAAAAGTCAAGGCACATTAATGGATTTTGATAAGCTGGGGATAGAACCATCATGACATAGCACATCAAAGGCACAGGGAGGCTGCTGGGTGCCCAGCGTGGAGTTGGTAGGTGGGTGGCAGACAGGTGACTACTCACGCTGAGGTCCTTGATGTCATCTTGGCAGTCCAGTCTCAAAATATAATGAGAACAGGGTGATGGCTAAGATGGTATTTCCAGGTACTCCCCTGCGTCAGGGAGTCCTTGGTCTTCATGAAATCTTAATTACAATGTTACTGGTAGAGTTCACCTCAGCAATGCTTTTGTCAGACAAACTTATTTATTGTTAAGCATATAATACAAAGGTGTGTGTGTGCGTGTGCGTGTGTGTGCATGTGCGTGTGCGTGCGTGCATGCGTGTGTGTGTGTGTGTGTGTGTGTGTGTGTGTGTGTGTGTGTGGTGATCTCATATTATTCAGAGCCAGTGGTAGGAATGATTGTTGCTTAGAGCAGTGATTTGCAAATGGACCATGCACATCACTCATCCAGAGCTCTTGATAAAACACAGATTCTGCTTTGGTAAGACTGAATGAAAAATCCTTGTACGGATTTTTACAAGGTCCCGTGTCATGCTAATAGCTCTGTTCCTTAACCTTTGCTTCAAGCAGCAAGGCCTGAGAGCCGTGAGCAGTAAATGGCTACATTTCAAAGATTTTCAGCTTCATAGATTGTATGGTCTGTGTCCCAACTGTCCAACTCTTTCATTATAGCATAAAAAAAAGTCAAACACACTTCCTCAAGGAATGGCTATGGCAGTGTTCCAATAAAGCTTTATTATAAAATCAGGCAGTGGGCCAGTGTACAGAGCTGACCCTTGCCTTCTGGAGCAGAGATGAAGGCCGAGAGAGAAAACACTGAAGTAGGCAGAGGTGAAGGTGGAGGTAGGAGCAGAACAATGGGAGTAAGAAAATGAGAAAAGATGGAAGAAGAAGGGACACCTAGGAAGAAAAACAGAGGAGCACCCAGACCAAAAAAAAAGGAAACCTGTTAGGTGCAGAGGGCCAGGCACACAGAGGAGGATGCAGCGCGTGTCAGCCTGCAGGCAGTAGGTACGAGTGGGGCCATGGGCACATTGCAGCCCATGGGTGCGGTGAGGGGAGCCTCAGAAAGTGGCCAGATGACAGAATGAGGGAACAGCCATAGGCGGCCAGTGCCAGTCCCCTCTGAGCTGCAGTGACAGATGACAAACACAGCAAGAGCCAATCTCTGTCACCCAAAGTACCTGCTCACTCCCCTCCCTGGAGATTTGGGGCAGGATATGGTAGAACTGGCAATAGGCCAAAAAGCGCTGCGCAGAAGGCCAATGAGCTCTCTGTCCGGTGCAAACCGATGCTCTGTTTTCCCATCCATTTCTCTCCCAGCCAGTTATCATGTATGTCATGACACAAATTTTATCTGTAAGGAGCAACACTTGACTGCAGTTTTAATACAGAAAACTATGTCTTCTTACAGAGTGGAGCAGAGGAGCCACGCACACCCCTAGCCTTGACGTGCGCCCTTCCTTCTGCGCTCTCAAACCACAATCTGCTCAACACAGTACCTTTGCCATTTATGTATGGCAACAATATCAGGACCCTAGACACTGCTGAGCGCCTCGGCCCATGTTCTTGCATCCATGGCCTCCTCAGGCCATGGGGAGGAAGAGGAGCCAACTTCTGTAGAGGCCTGTAACTGGTCAGGGTTCGTGCCAGTTGCTTTTCTTGAGCTACCTCAGTTTCTTCCTAGGTTTGTGCTATGGGGCAGTGCCACCCAACCACTTATAAGTAGAGGACCCTGAAGCTTAGAGATAGGCATAGCTGGCCAGTGGCAGAAATTATTCCCTCTAAGACGAAGATGTCCAGTTTAGAGCCTCTTATTTCTGCTTTGACTAGTCAGCTCTCTGTGTTCTTGTTTTCTATGGTATTTTTTAGCGAACAAAATCCTGCCTTTCAGCCCTAAAGAATAACTGTTCTGGCATTATTCCTTTGTAAAACAGTGACCACTGTGAGCCAACAGCTAATGTGAACCTACTGGAAGGTCCTGACTGTGACTTGATTTCCTCTTCAGGGACAAGGAGCTGGGGAGATATTTGACTGAGAAGCACCAAGAACAGTAGGGAAATGGCACTATATTGTTAAAGTGATTCTGTTCCCTTTAGGATACAGGTCAAGAAAGTTGGGCTTCGAAATTGGTCAGATGTAGATTCAACTCTAAACTGTGTGTGAACTGGAGTTTTCTCAGGTATAAAACAGGCCAAGCTCACCTTAGTAGTATGTTAGGAGAGGGTTAGCTTGACCATGAAGTACTTAGTCCAGAACCTTCCAAATGCAGGCTAAATGGAATACAGGGCAACTCTCACACTCTTATGTTGTAAATAGATGTTCTTAGCTTTCTGTTGAAAAATGTAAATGTAATTATTCCCTGAAGGATTGAAAAGTAACGGTAGGTGATTTTCTTTACCTTTCAGAACTTAGAAAAAACCAAACAACTTTTTTTTTTTGGGGGGGGGAGGCAAGACCAGGGTTCAAATTCATGACCTTGCAACTAGCCAGGCAGGCACTTGTGCCACAGAGCTATCTCCTTAGCCCCAAATAACTCATTTTGTAAACCTCCAAAGAGAAACCTTTCCCCTCAGATTTCTTGCTGTTTCTCTCTCTACCTCAGCCTCTTCTACTGAAAACATAATGAGTGCTGTTTTTGCTTCAGCAACAAGGCCTTCACAAAGCCAGGCGGAAGGCCTGCAAGGAGGAGCTACAGAAGCTGAGCCAGAGCTTTAGAATGTGCTTGCCAGACACTGATGTTTGACTAATTGGTAATGTCTGGGGAGTTGGCACTGGGAGAAAGGAAAGGAAAAAGGCTGGTGGATGCTGAGGAAGGAAGACAGACTTAAAGCCAAGCATGGAGATCCTGAAGAAAGAGCCTGGCCAGCAGCGTGAGCCCTAGGAAGTTTATCGAGCTGTTGTGAAGGGCCCAGTGAAGCCCCTGAAGGACAATAGGCCCAGACTCCCAGCATTCACTTCTGCGGTAGTGGGCCGAAGGAGACTCAAGGCAGGAATGCGAGTAAAGTCAGGGGTGGACTCTCCTGAGGCCAGACAGCTCCCTACAGAAGCAATTCTAGAGTAGATTGTGGCAAGCCAGTGGCACTAACCAGGGTGGTGGATCACTGCGAGGGGGGTCCAGCGCCAGCCCTCCTCGGGGTGTTGCGCTGGGGTAACCCTTCTACTAAATATTTTCCTCTCATGTCTTTAGTTTTCTCTGGAGCAATAATGTGGCATGCAGAGGTGGAGAATCTATCCGCACCTTGCAGCTTGGTGCTGGCCCCTTCTCCATCCCAGGGAGCCTCAAAGTGACCCTTCTGACCCCTCTGACTGGGCTCTAGGTAAATGAGAACCTCCCAGTCTCCCCTCCGGGGGCACTTTCTCTTTGCCCACCGAAGGGAGGTTAGAGGTAGGCAGCCATCAGAGAGAAACGCTCCAACATTGGTCTGTCTCCTATGGAGCACTCACAGAGACTAATCTCCCGTCCTCTTGCAAAAGGCAGTGGTTCTTAAAACAGAAGCAAAAAGACCTCTCTTACCAGGAGACTTCCTCCGAATCTGATCTCATCTTTTCAAGTGCTGGGATTACAGGCATGCACCACCACGCCTGGCTTATGATCTCATCTTTTCAAGCTAGAAGTTTTTGTCTTTCGCATTATTCAGCCGCACTTTTTCAGCTGTTCTCTTGGTCAGAGCTGTCTCTCTGCAGCACACCCCACCTCCCCCAGGAGAAACCCAGATGTGGTTCTCTCCTGCGACAGTTTGATCCGTGAGCCAATGAGGTGAGGAGCAACTGCAATATTATGCACAGGTGGTTGAACGTTAAATGGATGTCACAGCCTTAGGAAACAACTGAGCATTATTTGGTAAATTAAAAGATACCTCTACCTAGCAACCCCCCCAAAAACGTGTCAATAGATAGAGATGTCCTAAGTGTGAACATGTGCTTTGTGCACCTGTCCTTGCGAAATGTGTACAAGAACATTCTGAGCAACGCTGATCCAAGTAGCAAGAGCTAGAAACAACTCAGATATCAACAGGAGAGGCCTGTGTCCTGCCGGATAGTGAAATGCAGCAAAGACGTGCGCGCGAGAGGACGCGGATGAATCCTAGACTCAGCCTGGCCACAGATCGCCCGCAGGAACAGGCCTGTTTTCATTATGTAGGTTTCAAAACCTACAAAGCAGCCATTTCTCTCTGGATAAAAATTAAAAGGGGAGGCAAGGAAATGATAGTACGGAATTTAGAATCGCATTTCCTCTGATGGATGAGGAACAGGAGGAGAATTAGGGGGAGACACCCCAAGAAAATATCTTCAGAGTGCTGGGACTGCTCTGTATCCCACTATGAGGGCGTTTCCATGCCTACATGCATTTGAGGCAACTCGTAGACCGAATGCCCAAAGGGTGAATTTCCTGTGTAAGTTATAACTTAATGGAAAAAAAGAAACCTTTCTTAAAGTGAATGGTAGACATAAAGGTGGGTTCATGATATTGTGATTTTTTAAAGATCATGTATAATTTTTATTCTAGAATTACTCAAATTGCTAAAAAAAAAAAAAAAATTCATGTTATTTTAAAACCTCAGCGGTATCCTGCTTTCTTCAGGTTATAATCAGACTGTTGGGGCCGGGAAGATAGCTCAGTAAAATAAGTGCAGGGTCCTGAGTGCAATCCCCAGTACCCAAAAAAAAAAAAGAATTGGACTGTTAATCCCACCCCACCCTACCCCCGCTGAGCTACCTGATGTGCCCCCAGCTGCCTCCTTTGTCCCCATTCACTGACCCTGCTCTGTCTGGTTCTCCTTGATTCTCTCTATGTCCCACTGGCCTGGAGATCGCCTGAGTGTTATCAACCCTGTGTTATTGAACACAATATAATAGGCATTTAGCCAAGATGTATGTGGTTTTGTGGAGCTATGCAAGCACCCCTTTCAATTCTAATGGAAAGAAATGGGTGGGCAGTGAGGAACATAGACGGTGCTAATTACCTCAGACTTGCCAGTTTTGCAGTTTACATGGCTTATTGGATTCCTATTACTCTGGTAACAAATTACCATGAATTTAGTGATTTGAATCATCACAGGCTTATCCTTTTACAGATCTGGAAATCTGAAATTGAAAATGGGACTCGTGGCATTGCCGGAAGTCGGCAGGGCTGCATTCCTCTCTGGAGCCTCTGGTGGAGGATCCAGTTGTGAGCTGTCTCCGCCTCAGAGGCTGGGTCATTCCCTGATGTCCCGCTGCCCTCCCCGGAGCCTGGACTTGTGGCCATTTCCATTGCGAGTGACTGCAGGGGCCGCTGAGTCTTTATCATATTGTATCCCTCAGATCCCAACTCTCCTGCATCTCTCTTCCACCTTCCAAGGACTCTTGTGACTCCACTGCGCCTACCTGGGTTATCCAGGAAGCTCTTATTTTAGGAGCAGCTGACTAGCAGATTCATTTCATCTGCAACATTAATTCTCCCTTTCCGGGTAATATCACAGAATCACATCTACAAGGATCAGAATATGGGCGTCCTTGAGTATATCTTTTGTGTTTGGAAAAGAACTAGTAAAAATTACCAGGCCAGAGAGATAGCCTGGCAAACACAAGGACCTGGGTTTGATCTCTGGTACCGCATGCCTTGCCAATCTAGAATGCCAGGCACACCGAGCCAGCCACTGAGACTAGGTGTGGTGGTACACGACTGTAATACTAGTATTGGAGAAGCTGAGTAAAAAGGATCACTATGAGTCCAAGCTGTGTAGCAAGACCCTCTACCAAATACATAATTTAAAAAGCAAATTACCCATAAAAACTTAAGATATTGAGAGTATGGAGCAAATGCCACCTCCTGGTTTTAGGTTCACTCTGGACTTAGTTTGCTCTCCCCAGGTGCAGACTCTGTGATGAGGATTTCAATGCATATAGCTTTTGTTCCATTTGTTTAGCATAATCTCTGGAAAAACTGTTGTGGAAGAGAAAGATAAGGTAGTGAAGACAGCTAATAATAAAGATTGTGTTTCTAAGGTAGTCCCTGTGTGTGGGTGGGATGAGGCCTCGACACCTGGGAGAGGCAGGGAAAACATCAGCCTCGGCGCTGTGTCCCAGCAGGCCTCAAGAGCTGGTTGTAGACTTTTCAACAAAGAACTGTATTCCAGAACATAGGGACCCACAGGACTCCAGGGATAAAGAAAGCTCCCAGGAAAAGAGGCACAATGCCAGCAGTGACAAGTGGAAGTCAGGTCAGAGAATACCGAAAAAGTAAAGGCTGAGGAGTGAAAGAAATAAATGAATGAATGGACAGACAGACAGACAGACAGACAGACAGATCGGTGGACAGGATAGAAAGCAACAACCTTTATTACAACTTGTATCAAAAATTGGAAGTCCCAGTGTAAGAACTGAATGACCCTGTAGTGGCAGTCCAAGAATGTTCCGGCAGTTTCCTGACAATCTATAGATGGTATTTTTGAGACAGTTCCCACCCCATCCACGCGTCAACCAGCAGTGCTCAGTTTCCTGTTTTATATGGTGATAGATTTTGGCTAAGGAAAAGGAGAAAAGCAGACGCTTGCTTAAGAACTGAAAATCACTTTCCCGGCCTACAAATTATGAAAATTGTGTGTCAAGAATCTTTTCCACCAGGTAGAAATGGGAGTGGGGCAGGGCAAAGAAGAGTTCCCACTTAATCTCCCTCCGGCTCTTTGTTGAAGGATCAAGAACAGAAATCTGGAATTCGTTTTGCGGGTAAAAATAATATTTCTACTGGAAAAATGTAAAAAACTCCATTGTTCAGGGTCCTCGCTGCTATTTATTTCAATACAGGCTGAAAGGTGGGATGGGGAGGGGAGATTTTGAACTGTTTAGTGTTAATGAAATGTTTAAGGCTGAAATAATGGTGCCATACAGCTCTTGACATGATTTATTCTATTTTGTGTCAATTTGCCTGAAGTATATGATGTGGCGTTGCACAGAGGGAGGGCTTCAGAGGGCTCTTACCGACTCATGGATTATAATTTACATCGAGAAAGTCGACGCATTCCATAATTATGGTGTGCTATGAATTAGTAGAGAATATTGAATATCCCTAAACCCCTTATTATGGCTTCGCACTTGAAATATGTTTTCAATATACATTTATTCAGCAGTGCTTAAACACGGCAAGTCATAAACACATGCTTTTTAAATCATGTGGCTACATTTTCTTCCTGCTTAAATGTAAGATCAGATGTTATTAACAGTGGGGGGGAGGCGGAAATGAAAGGGAGTGGAGTGATTAAAAAACAAATAGTATTTTTTATTTTAAACGAAATGTCTCCTATCTATGTTATGGGGTCCTCAAAGCAAAAGACGGAAGAGTAGTTTAGAAGCCCCTAGTAGTTTCTGTAGTGGTGATTGAGTTTTGGTAGCGCTACGCCTCCCAAGAGCTATAAGTGTTTGAAAACTGCCATATATTATGGGAAAACACTTGACCAACTGATCTGGTTAGCAAATAGTCCCTGGATAACATTCATGAAGCAAAGCTGCAGATCCAGCTTCTGGATTATTATGAACCTGGTCGAAAGGGCTGCAATCCCAAAGGGGCTTCTTGTAACCATTTCTAAAGTGAGAATTTCAATTCTTTCTTTGCAGAGTGTTTCAGTTACTCTTCTCTCTTTGCTGGGACAGATGCCCAACACCCAAAATGAGGAAAGGAAAGGTTTATTCAACTCACAGTTACTGGAGGTTTCAGTCCATACTTGGCTGGCTCCACGGCTGAGTGTCACAGGGCACAGGGCAGAGAGCATTCACTTAACAGCGGTGGAATAGCAACAGTGGCAGCAGAGAGAGTCTGTCTCTCTGTCTCACTCATATTGCATTCAGGCTTTCTGCCCCAGGTCAGATGTAGCACTTACATCCGTAATCCCAGCAGTACTAAGACCTGTAATCCCAGTGGATCACTCATAATTTCAGTGAACATGAGTTAATCTCAAACTTGAGTAGTCCCTGCCCCACAACTGCATGAGGCTTTGGCTGACAGCTAGACACAAACCATAACACAGAGTATGACCCAGACACTTAGTCCTAGGTAGCAAAATCCTCCCAAGGAGTGCACCTGGGCATATTGCAAAGATAAAAATTTAATGTTCTTTAGAGCCTAGCCTCTGTGTATTTATGCGGCACTCCTGAACCAGTTTACCAGACCTATGCTTGCAATTTCAGCATAACAACACCAGGTGGCAGTGCTGAGGCCAGGCCAAACATAAGTTTCCTTAGGTGTAATGAACTGACCTTGAAAAAACTGTCAAATCCCAAAGATAAATGTATTACTTTCAAAAAAAAAAAATATTGAAATAGAGAGACGCTATAGCAGTACTCAGCTCAATATAAGAAATTATTTGGCCAAACATAATATCTGATCCGTTGTGTGGTTTATGGCTTGTTGCTTCATAAGAGAAACAGCAGCAGGATAGTAACAGCATATGTAATACAAGATAGTGCTGCATATGTCTGAGTGACTGGGAGGGGAAGTTGGTACCTTATCTTCTAGCAAGCAACCTGTTTATTGTGCCAATGATACACTAAGATATTGCATTGGCCTAGTCATTTGCAGAACTTATAAGATGATGTAGTAGAAGAAACAAAAAGCAACCCTTAGATAGGACCCTATGAGACACTGCCACATGAATGAAGAAATCCACTTTCAGAGTTTAGGCTAGAGAGCTGGGGAGATAGCTTGGCAGTCTAAGTGCCTGCCTAGCAAGCTCAAGGAG
>PVJA010033551.1:0-23164 GCA_004027025.1 Myocastor coypus | reverse complement strand
CCCAGCCGGCGCGCGGGCTCAGCTCCCAGCGGTGGGGTTTGGGCTGGGCTGGGACAGGAAGTTAGTCGCGGAAACGCAGAGGCGGGGCAGAGGGGCGCAGGGGCTTACCCGCGGCGGGTGCGCAGGCTCAGCTCCCAGCGGTGGGGTTTGGGCTGCTCCATGGGCATTTCTAATCCCTGGAAAGAAAGTGCTCTTTCCTTGGTGCAGCTACTTGAGAACGAAGGTCCGCTTGCGGGTCATGGGACATGGAACACTGCCGCACTCTCACTTTTCACAGCATGCTATTAGACTCATCCAATTTCCTTCGTACCAACATCTTTCATCAATCTAAAAAGAGCTAAGCAGAGTATTTGCTCTAAGAATAGAAATACACACAAAGTATTCCACCACAAAAGGCATATGTCTTCCCAGAGACAGAGAAATAATGTCCATCCCTTTTCCATGAAGTCAGTAGATCTGTTGCTGATTTTATTGTATCTTTGCCTAATTGCAGTTTCACACAGATATTACAAGGTCAGATGCAAATCAGTAGCTACTGAGAACCAAACTCACTTAAAATCAGGCGTCAGATATAGAAGTATAATTTAATCTACTCCCTTTAGGCTTCCTTAATTTCCACAAAACTTTGTACAATAATCAAGTTCTGATGTGTTTACTCCTATGTAATATTAAGGTTCATTGTGTTGTTATAATAGATTTTTCTTTCAGCTATTTTTGGATGAGTTTTGTGTAACTGGGCAGGGCTAAACTTAATTCAACAAGTTGAATAAGATGGATGCTAGCTGGATTTAATTTTTTGTCTATTGGCTTTACATTACTGAGGTTTAACTAACATGCAATAAATAGCACTTATCTAAAATGTACAGTTTTTAAAATGTTCATATAAATATGCCCAAGAACTATCATTGCAAAGGAGACATCCCTCACCCTAAAAGTTTCCTCATACTCCTTTGTTTGACTCAAATTTAGTCAAAAAGAAAGAAGCTGTAACTCTTTACTCTCTGCCTCAGAAAGTCAAATTGCCAAGAAATCTATTTCTGAGCCTTATTTGACTTTTATTTGAGCAAGTTGAATAAATGCATGCAATTTGTTGACAATGCATTCATAAACGAAGGAACAAGAAATCTGTCTTTAAATTATGTTTTCAAAGAAAACATTTTCATGGTAAACTCTATTTGTCCCAGGAAGTATTAAGAGTACTTGAAAGATGGAAATTGAAAAGTAAGCAATCACGCTGTGAAAGGTCTCTGGTTCTCATTTCTTACAGCATTTCAAATTCCTCAGAAGCTAAGAGAGAGAGAGAGACAGAGAGAGGGAGATTCTGATGTAAGCAGTACATACTCACCACCACAAGCACACACACACACACACACACACACACACACACACGTGTTAGGAGGGAATTCTCACCCTCACTTTTCAATTTTGGAAACTACATTTTATAACTGGTTTGTAGTTAAATGCTATGTAAGAACAGCTTGATAAAAATAAAATCTTTATGTTCCAGTCAAAATAATGTCAATTATACTGTTAGTCCTATTGTATGTTCAAATGGGCAGGGGAACAAGAAATGGGGAAAGAAAGAAGGAAAAAGTAGAAAAAAAATAGGGCTGGGAGATAGCTCAGTGATCTAAGTGCCTGCCTGGCAATCACAAGGACCCAGGTTCGATCCATGGTACTACATGCCATGCTGGCCCCCGAAACCCCAAGCTCACCACTCCAGGCACTGGAAACCGATGTGGTGGAGCACACCTATAACCCTGATGCTGAGGAAGGTGAGAGTCAGAGCTGTATAGCTAGACCCTGTATCTAATTAATTGCTTAATTAATTAATTTTAAACAGAAAAGTAGAAAAGAGAGAAGGAAAAAATGGAGATGAAGTTTTTGTAAATAGGGAGGGGAGGATAGGTTGAAGGAAGGTGGGGGAATGGGAAAAAAACAAGTTCTGTCATGTACAGGTACGAATGCCTCTGTGGTGAATGTGGTCCTTATCTATATTTAAAGTATACCAATAAAATCTGATCGCAAGGACAGACAGCCAGATAGCTCAGTGGATTAAAACACCTGCTTAGGCAGAGCAGGGACCCGGGTTAGATCCTTGGTGTGCTGAACAGGCCCCGGTCCCCAGGGTGTGCTGAGAGGGGATTGAGACTGGGCCTGGTGAGGCACACCCCTGTAATCCCAGCACTTGGGAGGCTAAAAATAGGAAGCTCACTATGGGTCTGATCTGTGTAGTGAGACCCTGTAGACCCTGTAAACTCTGTACTAAATACATAAAAAAGAAAATTGTACATTAAAAAAAATCTGGTTGGAAAGGAAAAAAATAGTTCTCTTTCCATTGTCTTTCTGCCTCTGCTGGATTCCTAGATACTTAAGGTTGCAGATTACTAAGCTGTGAGAGCCCCAGGGTTGGGCACTGAACATTTTCTAAACTTGGTTTCCTCATCTATAAAAATGAGTGTCATGAAAACAGGGCTGCCATGAGATATTAGGCACCCAGGTACACGAGCTCCATCATTTTTCTCATCATGCTAGAGGTGAGTGATAAACAGTCCCAATTTAAAGATTTCAGACATTCTGGAGCAAGTGTCCCCCCACCCCCACCCCCACCAGCCTATGGCCTACTTATGGAACCTGGCTATCTGCCAATAGCCAAGTGGTAAATCACTGCTTCAGCTTCTTTTGCTTGAAGAAAAGAAGAAACCCACGCTTATCTGCTGAAGATGATTGGAGGAGGCAGTTACAGAAGGGGCCCTGCCCATCTTTGGAAGGCCAGGTGCTCTGTTCAGCCAGACCGAGATGGATTCCAGCGAAGGTGAAAAGGGTTCGATGGAGTCCAGTGTAGACAGCCCTGAAAGTACTGTGATGGATTTGTGTCTGCCTGTCCTCCCACGGTCTCATTTGATCGCAAATGCAGATTTTCAGGATGGCTGCATCTAGAGCGTGTGATGCTGGGATAAAGCTATGGTGCAGGGATCAAGGGTGCGGCATTACTAAATTAGTCTCCTGATTGGTTTGGCATAGTTCTAGGGGTGGGTAAAGGGAAGGTCCTCACTGGGCATGAACATAGAGACATGTCTCCCTAGCTGTGACACAAGGAACAAAAGAGGGCTGCCCCAGCTGTTCTCTGCTCTCGCCGCTGCTCGCTGCTTTGCTGCCTCCCACCTGCTTGCTGTGGTCTCCTTCTCCTCTGCAACACCCTCTCTGACACGCCACTCATCCTTGGAGCCAACCTTGTATGGACTGAAGCCTCTACAAATTGGGAGTCACAGTAAACCTTTCCTTCTTTGGGCTGGGGAGATAGCTCTGAGGTCTAAGTGCCTGCCCCACAAGCACAAGGACCTGGGTTCAATCCCCAGCACCGAATGCTATGTCAGACCTTATAATCCCAGCACTGGGGAGGCTGAAACAAAAGGATCATTACCACCCTGAATTATATAGAGAGACCCTGCACCAAATAAATAAATAAAAGGTTTTTAAATTTAAAAAAAATTTCCTCCTCTAACTTCGGGTGTTGGGTATTTTGTCTCAGGAATGAAAAAATAAATAAATAAATAAATAAAAAATAACTATGGCAAGACTGCCTGCTAAAACAAGTCTCTTGAAACATATTTTTCATTGAATGCTAAAATCCTGAAAAAGCATGCAAATTAGTTCTGGGAGTTTATCCTAAAGAAATCATTCGTAAGATGAAATGACAAAGAATGACCAAAACAGACAGGTAACTGTGTTTCAGCTACCCCCAGGAATTCTGAGGCAGTGACCCCCAAGCCTCCCACTGTGAAAGGCTGCCTTCATCTCCCTCATTTTGGTCCCATCTGTCATTCCTAGCTGACTGAAAAACATATTTACATTCCTATCATTTTGTTAAATCAGGACATTCTCAGATGGAAACACTCATACCTGATTAACATGTAAACTACATTCTTTGCATGCATTTGATAAGAATTTTACAGCAGTATATGTCATAATTATATTATAGAATGCAATCGCATGTTCCAGTGAGTTACACATAATTATATTAAGCAGTAGTTAGGGCAATTATATCATTTGTTCAATTGTTGTAATATCATTACGTACAGGAGCCTGTAATGGATTAAATTCAGAAATGCTAAAATTCTACAGTGACTCCCACTAAAGAGGATTAGAGATTGAGGTTTGTATTGTTCTGCTGGGTACCAGTTAGGGTCTACACACAACTAGGAATTAGATAGTCCACCTTGAGCAGCCTGCTGCCGTTTTCTTGCATCCACAGCCCCAACTCCGTATCTACCTTCCCTCTGACAGTCATCGGCTGCTCTCTCTGGCTTCCCTGAGGCTTACCTCCCTCACCTCCCTCTGCCTTCATCGCCAAGCACCGAGAAAGACACTATCTCCTCTCAATGCCCCAGGGTTGAACTTTGATTTGTGTTTTCTGTGAACTCTTAGCAGATGAAACCTTCCATCTCAGAGCCCTTATTGTGAGCCCTGGACCTGCAGACTCTCTGGCCCCACAGCAGACCGCCTGAGTCCAGACCAACCTTTGAACAGGATCCCAGGTGAGGCCCCTGTGCTTCCTGACAAGCCCAGATCAAAAGCCTAGAATAGACCAACCTGTCTACTCTCCCGATGAAGAAACTAAGATCCAGAGCGATGAGCTCACCAGCCTAAGACCCTGCAGCTGGTGATTATCAGAGTTCTCCCAGGACAAAATAAAGTTTTTACTCCATTATTTTTGTGTTCAACTAATAGTTACAATGAAATACCACAATGATCTCTTTTAAGCCATTCAACCAGCCTACAATGAGGATATTGGTTTTACCATTTCAGAAACTAAGACAGAAGCATGTGCCAGGTTATAGTGAATAGAATTTCAGTACCAAATATTCCCAACTCCAACATCTGTGCTTCAAAAAAAACCATGCTTATTATTTCTAACCCATCAAAGTAAGCAATTAAAAAGTGAAGATTTATTTCTCCTCTTTTGAGGTCTGTCCTTAAGGTCTGGCCCTCCTTCTTCTAAAGATGTTTTAACTCTTCTTATAGCTACCAGTTCTCAATTTCCAAAACATTCTGCATTGTCTTCTTTACCTTGCAAGTCCCCACTAGGGCTGAGGAGGTAAGAGCATATTTGTAAGAGCACTAATGTAATTCATTAGCTCCTGCTCCTGAGGTAATCACCTCCCAAAGCCCCACCTTCTGATGCCATGCCATTGGGTACAGGATTTCAACACACAAACCTTGTGGGAGACATCAACATTCTAACCACCCCACCTTCTGTGTTGTTCTGGCAATGTCTTCCCACACTAGATATCCACTTGGGAACAGTGAAGTGGGTGTCTTATGTTCTATCTGTGTACCCAGCCTCTTCCATCCCCTTCTCTTCCATATTTAGCTTTGGTGAAATTGTCGGTACTCACGAGCCAATGGTTTCCACCTTCTACCTTTCTTCCATCCCTAAGTCTTCACTGTGGCCCTATTTCTTGATTAACTAAACTCATTCACATGCTTCTCATGTGAAGCAAAGCTTCTCCAACAGCTGTCAACTTGGGGTCCTGTAATTCTACAGCCTCATAACTCCTGCTCCTAGGAATCTGAAAAAAACTGTAAGCTTACCAAACAGAACAAAAAGAAAGAAAGATACTGAAACCCTGAGCTCTTACATACAATTTCTAGATTCTAGAACAGAGCTTGAATTCCTGGAAAAGTCTATGACACTCTGGCTATTTGAGATACCATTCTTTGTCTACTATTAAATTCTACTTTCCTGAGAGCATTTTCCTGTAGGAAAAATATTTAACTGATGTAAGACAGATAGACAAGAGAGAGAGCAAGAGAAACAGCAGTTATTGGAGACAAAAGAAGAAAAATATAATGGTGTCAGAGGGACTAGCAACATGAATGAATGTCTCATGACCACACCTGGTAGCAAATAGAGAGCCCAGGTCTCCGCTACAAGCCTTAACAAACTTGGGTTTGCTGGTCTCAAACCCCGACCTTTTTTACTTTCCCCCGGTCTTCAAATGCTCTATGTCACCATTAAGTAGCAGATCTTAACCCACATTTTAGAAGTATGTATTTTAATTGATCTTATGACAGACCCATTGTTGTGACACACATGTAGTAAAGAATTACCTAATTTACACATACCAAAGCAGATTAAACATAAAACCAACAGGTCCGTGACAAGCATACAGACACAAAAGGGGATATCCAGCTGAACGTAACACTTCCTTTCTATCTCTAGTTTGTTTTTGTGCAACAGGCATGAACCTTGGCAACACTTTCCAGGCTGGGGGTGACATCACATGGCAGAAAGTGCAGCGTTTTCAGTGTTGGCATATCAGGAGTAGTAGCCACCACTCCTCAGACAGCAATGTTCTTCCAAAGGCATCTGCTCATTCCAGTAGAGATTTCCAACAACTTCAGACCTATGTCTGGATGTGTTTACTGCTCAGGAGAAATTAGGTTTCTCACTGGCAACTCTTTTTTGTAACCCTGACAACTTTCTTGGAATGGGGCTAAGTCCCCCACGTGGCCTACCTTCCTCCTCACCTGCATAACCCCTCTGGCTTCTCCTGCTCTCAGTGGCCTCTGCTCCCTCCAGCAGCCCTGACAGAATTTTTCCTCTGCATGGTTAGGAGGTCAGAGATCTTTTGTTTTACTGCTTAAATTGACCCTGTCCAAAAGAAGGTAAGCATCTGGTAGGACTACCATATGAGAGAAAAGGGAAGGGAGCTATGACACAGCTTTTATCAGAAGTGCCTGCTAAATTGGTCCACTAAATTATTTTCATTTAATGCTATTACAATACCGAGTGAAATTTTTAAAATGGAAACTATCCAGATTGGTATGAACTTAACCCCATTGGCTTTATAAATACTGACAATTAGGGTAACAATCCTATCACACAGGGAAGCGAGAGGAGTACAAAAGCACAAACCAGGTAGGGGGTTCTCAATTCCTTTCCCTTAGATATTCCCACATTAATCCACATAGGACAAAAAGACCTCTCAACACTTCATTTAATTTGGCAAGTTATCTCTATTTAACTAACTCACCTTTGTCTATTTTATTGACCACCTCCTTTGTGCATTTTATTTCTAACCTTTGATGTTGAAAAGATGTGTCTTGTATTTCAACAAGCATATATTGGTTGATGACATCAAGACAGCTTCCATATTATTACACTGAAGCCCCCACAGTAGTCCTTTGAGAAAATATCCTTAGATTAACTCACTCATGTGCTGAGTGGCTGGAAATTTCTCAGCAAAAGTCAGAACCTCTGATTTCCCCTTCCAAGCTCCCAGACTTTTCTACTACACCACTACCAATCTTTAAAAACACAGTCCATACTTAGGAGACCATGAGTCCCTTTAACTTATGGTCTGGGACCCCATTGAAGAAGAAAGATACCTCCTAGCTCTCAGAGATAACCCCCCTTGTCAAGTGCATGTCACTTACATCCATAGAGACCTCCTAAGCTTTAGTGGACTAATTAAAACCACCGAGACTTGGAATGGGGATATAGCTCAACGGCTGAGTACCTGTGAACACACATGAGGCCGTCGGTTCAATCCTCAGGACTGACAAACGAAAGTGGAGACTCAAAGTGCCATTTTCTTGTGCTGTCTGGCTGCCCATAGCTCCCCAGTCAGTGACCACTGGGCTGAAACTTCTGATCCCTTTCTCCGCTCAACCTTTTCTCATTTCATTGACAAATTGTTCAGTTATCCTAACATGCAATGTGTAAAAATGCCAGGCTCTAATTAGGGATGAGCCCGTGAAAACTTGGGGGAAGCTACATGTTTCAATTATATTAATGAACACACAAGAGTAATATAATCTAAAGGATAAGCATTGTGTCAAGTTTTTACAAGAAGAGAATTACATTTCACATGCATGAAAGCAACTCTCTTGTAACTTACAGAATACAAGACTAAAAATAAGCTCACAGGAGGACTATTAAAATACTTATTATTTGAGTTAAATTAGAATTCTACGAGGATGGTTTCATCAAATGATTTGTGTTATTTTAATTTCCTTTCACAATCAGATTCAAATTATTCTACCTACAGGTTACATGGTTAAACAGAGGCTCCTTAAACATCAACCTCCATTTTAAAAATAAAATCCATCATTGTTTTTTTAGGTTTAATATCAATCTGGAGCTCACCACTAAGTACCTTCTCATTTTTAAGGTTATCAGCTTCTGCACATAACATGTCATAGATGTTGATCTTTAAAAATAATAATAATAATAAGTCTCTCCAATGGAAGAGCTTTCCATCTCAAAATATTGTAGAATTTAACGGCAGCTATCCTTGGAGCTGAAAAGATGATGCCCAATGCAGCTAAAATTCAGTACTTGTTCTGTAAAGTGTGCTGATGGCAGTGTGGAGCCCTGACACTCGGATCCTGCATCCAGTTCTAGGGCCTCAGTACCAAGAAGTCACCCAGGGAGCAGGAACTGCTTCATGAATTCAATTTTATCGTCCATCCATAAGAAGCTGTATTTCTTTCTTTTTTTTTTTTTTTTTTTTTTTTTTTTTTTTTTTTTTTTTTTTTTTTTTTTTTTTTTTTTTTTTTTTTTTTTTTTTTTTTTTTTTTTTTTTTTTTTTTTTTTTTTTTTTTTTTTTTTTTTTTTTTGTGGTGGGACCGGGGATTGAACTCAGGCCCTTGCACTTGCCAGGCAAGCACTTATTCTACTAAGCTATTTCTCCAGCCCCAGAAGCTTTATTTCTTCAAGTAGCTTTGATCCTCATGGGCCTGAATGGCGACTGATTGCACCCTGCATGGGGTTTCCTGGTACATTTCCTCTAGCACTTCTGTCTGAGCCATGTTCCTTCAGAATAGGAAAATAAAGCTGAGGAAAGCAATAGCATTGGGCTGCCCTGCAGGTGGACCAGGCAGACTCGCTGCCTGCTAGGCCTGATGCACTAAGTGTAAGACCTCATGTTTATACAAGCTCTGAAAAGGCTATATGTTAACTGCATGACCGGACAGAAAATCACACAGCAAATGTGAAAGAGGGTCTTTTATTTAGGGGATTGTATTGTGAATCATTTAGCAAAGTATAGAATTCTCTTGGAAAGAGAAAATGACCCACTTAGTTTATCTTTCACATGGAAACATGAATTCATCAGAAACGACATGGTTTTAAGATCAAGAAAATGTGCAACTAAGTCTCTGCACAAGTGAAAAGTAGACTTTTTCATCATGAACATTCATGGACCACAAGAGTTAGAGGCCAACGACGGTAATAGAAAACACGAGGGTTCCTCTCTGAAAGCATCCTCTCCTTACCACCTACAAAGCTCAAGGTAAGCAGAGGAAATACATCATCATTTTCAGAGACTAGACTCTTGCTCTTATTGTTGACAGTCAAGACTTCTCCTCTTCAGGCACCCTGGCTGCTGCCGTGAAGAGGATGGTGAAGCAAGATGAGATCACTGCCTGGTGGGATTTGGGGAATCGCTGCCTTTCCTTTCCTACTTCTCTCCTGGGTAGTACCAACCCAAGCTCAGAGCCTTTGTCAAGCAGATCCCACCCACCCGCCCGCCCCCTTCTGTGCCATCTCTGTCCCCAGCATGCTATGCCTACACGGGAACACTTCTGCCCATGCTTCCCCTCCTCTGGAATCCTCTTGCTTCCATTCTGCATCTTGCAAAGTTCGATGTGAGTCATCTCACCACTTGAACCTCAACAGCAATGGAACATAGAGTAGCAGAAACAGGAAAGGATTGGACTCAGAGAGAAGGGCACAGATCTGGGGTTTCTCTCTTACCAGTAGGACCTTAACCAAACGATCTGAACTTTCTCCATCTTTTCTCTTCTCTAAAGTGGATTTAACTTTTTTTGTTGTTGTTGTTAGGTACTGGGGATTGAACTCAGGACCCTGTGCTTAAAACATTAGTTGTTTTGTTTTGTTTTGTTTTGTTTCTCAGAACTGAGGATTGAACTCAGGACCTTGCACTTGCCAAGTAAGTGCTCATCTACTGAGCTATCTCCCCAGCTTGGATTTAACTTTTATTATTTCATACATCCATTGCAAAAATAAAGTAACATAATGAGTGAAAGGTTTCCCTATATATAGAAAATGTGAAATGACTATTTGTTCTGTGTATCCCATGCCCTTTATCATTCTATTCACTCAGACCCTACCCTGAAAGACCCTGACACCAGCAAAGTGGAAGCCACATTTCACTCGTCATTGGTCGGCACCCAACTCTACAGTAGGGGATGCAGTTCAACTTATGGAAAGCTACATTTGATCAAAAATTAAGACAGCTTCGCAGTCACATTTTTTTTTTTTTTTCTTTTCACATAAAATCCAGAGATGGGAATCCAGGACTGGGGAGAGAATTCCACAAGTATATCAAGATCCTACCCCTTTCCAGCTTGACTAGATGGGACTCTGGGTAGCATCTTTATGTTCCAGGTGGCATGATGGAGAAGAAGGGCCTGGCTCTCCCTAAAGACTCTTCGTGGGATGGCATATAACCTCTTCTGCCTAAGTGCCATGGCCTCACTCAGCTGCCTGAGATGCTGTAGAACGATATCTTTAGTCTGTTCCACCATACATACAAGGAGTTCTCAAAAGTTCTGCTGTTGAAAAAAGAAGACAGAGCTTGATACTGCAGAGAGAGTTTACAGTATCAAACTCATCTCTGTGCCAGGGAAGCGGATCCTGGCAGTGACCTGGGAAAAGCTCATAGCAGCAGAAATATTGTAGTAATCCTTATGGAAGCTACCTCTGGCTGAGTGTTTAACTACATGACAGACCCTATAGTAAGCTCTTTATCCATATTGGCGCATTTGCCACTTTAGTTGCTCAAAGCAGCATGACAATTCAGATTTTTGCAAAACAGTTACACTAATGGTGGCTGGTAGGTGGCTCACAAGAGCAACTATTCTACTTCACAATTGTGTGCCCTGGAAATTTGGGTTGGGTTCAGTTGGGATCGCATATCTGGCACTTCAACAGGGCTGGTCAGAAGGTGGGGCTCAGCAGAGTCTGTGGAGTGGAGTGTGCACCTGTGGTCTCTCCAGCATAGTTCTCGGACTAGTCAAGGTCCCAAAGAATGTTCCAACAGATGGGAAGCAAAGGTTAGTTTCTTGAGGCCTGAGCTCCTGAACTGAAACAGCAACAGGTCTTCTATTCTCTGTCAATCCAAGGAGTCCTCAGGTCTGTCTAGATTCAGAGGCAGTGGGCAAAGGTCGTACTTCTCAATGGAAGGAATATAAAAGTATTTACAGCCATCTTTAATTCTCTACAAGTGCTTCAATCTAATTAGTGCCCAATCAATGTTTAATGAATGGTTCACAGACCTGGTTTAGTTCTAGGCCTGGAAAAATAATGTAATTGGAAGAGATATTGAGTGGAGTGGGAGTTCAAACCTACAGTTTGAAACAACTGATTGCTTTTTAGTATTAACCAGGAATTTCTCCAAGATTCAAGCTGATTCAGTTCTATAGACAGTGAAATAAAGCCAGACAGGAGTGAGTTATTGCCTCAACATAACCTTCCCCAACAACTCTTGGCTGAAGGTGGTAAAAGGCACTTTCTGGGAAATGCCTCAGGGGGAGCTCTCATTTGTTGAAAGAACAGTAGACCTGCCAGGCGTCTTTTTCCAAGGTCTCTAGCAAATCCCCTTACAAATGAAGCAACACAGGCCCTGATGAGATATCTGCTCCTGCACTGACATTTTTATTGACAACACAGTTCCAACAAGTTCTAATGACATCTCACTGTCATTCAGGACTGGGAAGGGCACCAAATAAAGTGCTGGACTTAGAGTTTCCCTTCACACTGCCCATCAGACTCTGGGTTTGATGTGGTAAGAACCCTCAAGCATCCTAGACAAGCCATGCAAAATCAATCAATCATAGCATGAGCTTGCATTTGTCAGAACGGAACTAAAGACTCAAGTTCTGATTCTGCTTGAAAAGAAGGTAGTACCAAAAAAAAGCACCTGAAGACTTTCCACCTCAGCTAATTGGCCACCTTGTTGTAACGGAGCTTTGACCTTTTTTATCCTCCCCACTCTGCATTCTTTTTTTTAAAGCTAGTTTTGACTTCAGCTATTTCAAGGACTGTCTAGGCCAGCAAGATAACATTAAAGCTTTCTTGGGTGTGGTCAGACTGCACTAGAATTAAGACAAATTCCTTAGACATGAGTTTCACACTCTCCCATGACAGGCCATGCAACTCCTTTAAAGACTATAAAAGTAAACACTGTTTAACAGATCCAATCTTGTATGAGAAACAAAAATGTGCTTAAAGAATTCAGCCTATATCTAATAAAAATCAGTAGCAACCTTCCCAGGAATATAATATATTGAATAATATTTCTACCGCTCTCATTGGCATCCTTAAGGGAAATTTGTATTTTACATTCCCTGAAAGGAAATCGGTACTCATTGGTTTTTGCTTAGCAAGGAGGAAAGGCATGAAATGTTGCTTATGTTTATAGAAAAGACAAGGTTTTAGAGTCTCTGTGGGGTGAAGAGGGCAAGCGCACTCGGCCAGATGCTAGCTAGCTGGGCAGATCTGACTCTTGTCATAGTGGCATGCCTTGATTGGCTTACCTGTGAGAAGTCATCTCTACCTGTGTAAACCAAGTCAAGCAGGTGAGTTCACAGCCTGGGAAGAATTATTAAAAGCTGTTATCCAACCTATACTTTTATTTTTTTAAATTTCTTGCATTAAAAAAAAAAAAAAAAAAAACTTTTCCATGTTTCCTTTTTCTCTCTCATGGAAAGTTTCCTTCAGCTAAGTAATATCCATCACCCAGACCAGCTAGAAGCTGTTCCAATTCTTGAGTGATGAAGAATTCAGTCCATGTGTTCATTATCTTGAAGGCAAGCAAGCCACTGAACATAGCCCATCTCAAGAAAAGCTGCCCTCACTCAGTCAGTGTGCCTCTCAGTGCAGAAGCTCCAGGCTGCCCTCAGATCTCTGAGCCTATTTGTCCTGCTTTCAACCATGCCCAGATTTATAAGGATTTTTTCCACAGCATGTCAAAATCTGCCAAATGAAACTGTTGTGTGGAACAGCTCAATGGTAAAGTGCATAGTTTTGGCATTAAATTGCCCAGGATATGCCTGGCTCTGCTCCTCTCTTACAGCTCTAACTTGGGGCCAATTCATATATTTTATGTCTTGCTTCTGCATCTGCAAAATGAGGAGCATAATGGTGGTGAGGATGATGGGAAAATGACACATAATTGGCTTACCATAGCGTCTGCACATGGTAAAGGCTCAGGAAATATTAGCTATTGTTATTTTTAGTTCAGTTGCCAACTAATGTTCGCCACTTTGATTGCCAAAGTGGGTGGGACTGGGGGGGGTCTTAATGACAAGTTGCCCTTTCATCGCCAAATTCCACTCAGGGACTAAATTGAGGCCCTGATACAAAAAACAGAAATGTTTTTGTGCATAATGAATATGAAATATTGTTTTATTCATAATGTCTTTACTGGATGAAGTAGAAAATAATTCCTCACAAAAAGAACTTAATTTTTTTAAAAACACATACTAAAATCTGGTCATAGGGCCGTGGACATAGCTTAGCGGTGCAGGGTTTGTTTGCTTGATGTCATGGGTTTAATCTTAGAAGTGCAAAGAAGTAAAACTGGGTCATAGTAATAACAACACACATTTATTAAAGGCAAAAGCAAAACCAAAGGGGGGGGGGAAGTCAGGGGTCAGGCTTCTGAGGGTTAGGATCACTGCAAACCATGACTGACAAACGCCCAACACATTTCCCACAACAGTCCGGTGGCAGAAGAGTAAACAGGCCTTGCTTGACACATAGCTTCTTTGATTGGAGCTTGCATATGGATTCAAACTGATTACTCAGGCTGGCTTCCCTCTCCTGCAGCTTTGTGTTTACAACAGCATCTGTCAGAGAAAATGGTCCATATTTGCCTCACAGAGAATGTCTCTTTCAGGATGTAAGCGTGTCAAAACTTGGGATATGTCAGAATCTTTCAAAATCCGCACTTCCTGGGGAAAAGCTGAAAGCAGCCCCCATTCACTGCCTGACTGATGTTAACCCTTCACGCTGAGAAGGTGATGTCTCATTATAAATCAGGAGAGATTTCCCCACCGTCTCACACTGTATAAGAACTATTTACCACCCCCACCAGCCACTGCTAGCCTTTGAGTTGCCCTGTGAAAAGCATGGAGGAGGGAAGCCAGGGGACCCAAAATTCAGCTGCCAGCCTCTATAGCAGAAGAGATTTATCCCTTAGAAAATGTAGGCTATCACTGCAGAGCTCCACCTCTTAATGGCCTTCCACTCATCAGAAATTGTTGTCAGGGAGACTGAAGCCAGGGCTTGTCGTACCGACGCCATCTTGTCACTTGTTCACTGGGACAGCAGGAGGACTTGCTCCTGGCGACTGGTTTCCACATCCCATTTATCCAGATTCCATTGTAACTGATACAGAATCAATGCACAGAAGACCTGATCTTGCCCATTCATGATAGATTCGCAATGTGGGCCAGATGTGTCACCAATCAACCCTCAAAGCAAACACAGCCATCTCTGCGGGCAAGAGGAATCACTGGCGCACAGCACCCGATTACCCCATAGCCTTACACAGCCTCAGTCGGAATCCCTCTAGTGCTCATTATCCTCCGCACACAATTTAGCGCTTGATTATATACTGTCTGCCATTGTTCTCTAATTGTTTCTCCACCCAGAGGAGAGGTGGAGTTTCTCGAAGACATAATTTTTTTTTTTTTTTCCTAACGGTGATTTCTATAATTGTACGAATGTGCTTCCCTTTCAACCTGTCTAGTTACTTTTCTTCCTTCATGGTATGGAGTATAATTGATCTAGAGGAGGAGGACAAAAATACCTCGCCCCTCACTAATGTAAACAACTCCTAGAAAACTACGGAGAACCCGTTCATCTGTGACGCACGGGAGAACATACCTCTACGGGTAACAAACTCAGTTTGCGTGTGTTTCCCCTACAATGAGCACATGCCTGTAAGAGTCTCTCTAGTCTTCTGTGTTTCTCTACTCTATTCAATGGGCAGAGGAAGTTCCTGAAACAACAGTGCAACTTACCAAGACAGAGGTTCAACATACCTCTTAGTTAAAGCTGGCAGCATACAATTCACACCCAGTGTTTTAGAAGTATTTGCCTGAAATGCAAACTAGAGAAACAGCCAGACCAGATCCTCTGTTTCCAAAAGAAACATATTATGTCTCCCTTCATTGTGCCAAATGAGGAAGCATTTTCAAGTATTTTTTTTGGAAAGCTAGTTTTGTTTGTTTGGGTTTTTTTTTTTTTTAACCCAGCTACACTGTGAAGGGCAGAATCGGCCTCATCGTGAATTCCTTTTTTCCATATATTCTGTGGGTCCACCTTCAGAAAAGCTTTCAGCTTCTTCCAGACTACAGCCTACCACAGTCCTGGCAAGTGCCTGAGGTGCCTTGAGTGAGAAGACCCTGTGTGGGGGTGAGGAGACGCCTTTGTGTCTGCCGGGATCACCTCAGGTTCTTGCTGACAACTTTTTGTGAAGTTCAATGTACTCCTTAAAAACAGAAAAATGCTTTCTTCACAAAACTTGTATGCGACAACCAGAAAAGGCAAAACTCAATGCCTCCTGGGTATCCTGACCCTCTTGGAAGTTCTCTGCACATTCAAAGGAGTTGGGCGCAGACAGGCCTTCAAGCACAGTGCCCTGTCCCAGCCTTCGGGCAGCCCCACACGCTGAAATCCAGCAGAAAAAGAGGAAGGCTTTGTACTTGTTTCACACTCTTCAGAGAAACAGATTCCACTGCCTCTTCCCTGATCGTTATTTATTAACTGGCGACAATTAAAGAAAAAAAAAAAAAAATCAGCTGCTTCTCTGCTGATTCGTGCTTCCGTGAGGCAAGCACCATTGTTCTGCCCACCATCCCTGCTCCAGCAGCACCAGGAAAGTTCAGAAAGACAGCGTCCCTTATTTTAAAAGCATGAAGATTCTCAAGATGGCACCGTCAGGGCAGCAAGCCAAGAGCGGCTCCAGAGTGATGGGGGGAAGTCGGAGGGCCAGGCCCTGGACCGCATCCCTCTCACTTATTCCTTCACAGCATGCTGCGTTCACATTGTGGTCCACTCCTTCAGTGTGTCTGTCTTATCTCCAGCATCTATGTCAGGCACAGCGCAGATAATCAATTTGTAGGAACAAGCAGACACATGGAAGAAGGAGAGAGAGAAGAGCGGATAAGAGAAGGGGGAAGAAACAGGAGGAACCATAACTGCGGCTCGCTGGCGAGTCCCCTATTCTTAGCGGCCTTGTCTTCCCCATATTTCTTTGGCCCTCAGTCCTATCCTGACAGGTAGGAATCAGAAAAGAAACTGGATGAACACAGCTTGACAGGACTGAGCCCTGCTACCAGAGTCCTGCCTGTGCCTGTCCTTTCATGCACACAGATGCCTTTCCTGCAGCTAGAATCTTCCGGTCCTGAGAAGCAGGCACCCTGTGTCCTTCAAGAGGCTGGCTGTGAGCCCAGGCTAGATAGAACAGGACAGTGGGCAAAAGGGTAGGTCCGTTCCACAACATGAAGTCCTGGGTATCACTCAGTGGAGAGTGAGGTGCTGCCCGCCTCATCTGCAGGCCTGGTGCTTGCTCAAGTTCCCCAGGCGCAGGCAACAGGTGACAATAGGCATTGGGATCAGAGTCTGGCTTGGCTGAAGCTACCACACTGCTGCCACGAGGCTGCCTCTACCATGGGGAGAACAGAGTACTTTTCACCCATGCTACAAACCAGAACAGCTCCTTCCCACATGAGGAGGGGGACAAGACAGCAAAGGCTGGGCAGCCTGGACAGCACGAGCATAAGGCCGCAAAGAGCTGAGGGCTGGAGGTCCAACAGCAGAAGGGCAGGCCCTCCCGGCAGCTGCGAGGGAAACATCCCTTCCAGGCCTCTCTCCTGAGCTTCAAGCTGGCCGTCGTTGTGTTCCCACACCATTCTCCCCGTACTCCCACCTGGGTATAAGCTTCATAAGGACACCTGTCCCACCCTGATGACCTTGTCTTCGCCTGATCACCTCTCTAGAGACTCCTCATCCAGTAAGATCTCATTCTAAGTGCGTCTGGGGCTGCTCTTCCCTGCCCTCCCATGTCCTCCTGCCAGCCTGACCATCCAGCCACCTCTGCACATGCTCTGTGTCTGCATACACCCACCTGGTGAGAACCAGCATCCGGGCACTAGGTCCCCTGGTGCAGTGCGCAGGTGCTCACGCACCTGTGCATGAGCTGGGCAGAGCCTGGCTCTGTAACACCTTACCTCCCTGTTCTGTGGCTGGGAGATAGTCACCTGTCTTGAGGGTACAGTGAGGCCAGAGAGCCATATCAGCTCTCCAGGTGTGTGAGATAAATTAAACTTCTTTATAAATTACCCCATCTGTGGTGCTGTTGGGTTTTTTTTTTTGTTTTGTTTTGGTTTTTTTTGTTTTTTTTTTTTTTCTTTTAATTAAAAGTACAAATGGACAAGTGCCATTCTAAATTCTTAATACAGTGGTTTGGTTTGGTTTGGTTTGGTTTTGTCTTTTTGAGACGGGGTCTCACTGTACAGTTCAGTCTGGCCTTAGGCTCACTTTGTAACCTGGGCTGGTCTCTAACTTGTAAATATCCTCCTGTCTCAGCCTCCTGAGTGTTGAGATTACAGGCGTGCACCACCACATCCTCAACACAGAGTTCTGAACCCACAGCTTGGATCAATTTCCAGTTCTACCACTTACAACCCGAGGCACTTTTTCTTTCCTTTTTTTCTTTTTTCACTGGGGGCTGATACTACGGATTCAACCTGGGGCCTACACAACTGAGCCACCTCTTCACCCCTTTTTTACTTCTTAAGACAAGGTCTCAAAAGATAAAATAAAACACCAGATCTCTCCACACAAGCTTAACTGGAGTATAGTGTCTCATTTGAGCGAGGCCAAGTACAAACAAAGAGAGTGATGAAGGGTGGGGAGAGGGGAGAAGGGAGGAGGACCAAGGGGACGGGGACCGGGACTGGGGGATGAGGGAAGCGGAGATGAGCCACACAGCAGCCTGAGAACCTCAGTTAGGGTAGCTATTATGTGCCATCATGTGAGCTCAGATGAATGCCAAGAAGAATGAAAACTGGGTCAGCGGCACTGGAGGAGGAGGGAGGGGGAGGGAAAGGGATTTAAACAAAAAGCAATAAGCTGTATTATGTACACATAATCACTTCCCCAAGAGGATTGTAAAATGCACAAATTGCAAACATGCACTAAGCAAAATTTTTAAGTAATAAAAAAAAAAAAAAAAAAATAGACAAGGTCTCACTAAGTCTCTAAGTTGCCGAGGCTGGGCTCAAACTCGCCATCCTCCTGCCTGGCTTCTCAAAGAGCTGGGGTTAGAGGTGGGACTCACTAAACCCAGCCTCCTGGAGGCTCATTTTTCAATCTCTCTAAACTTCAGTTTCCTCAATGATAAAATAGTCAAAGTTCTAACAACCTTATGGAATCATGGCCTAAAATGTGAAGTGATAAATGGGGCAGTGTGCATAAAATATTACACCACTGTTAACGAGCACAGGCGCTTGGTAAATGTTCAGGTGTGTAGCTGTAAGGAAGGTCGTTGCCGCTGCATTTCTGTCATCGTCACAAATTTTGCCGAGAACTTATCTTAATAACAAAGTTATTTCCTACCACTTCCTAGTTTAACTAGCTTCAGTTGTGCTGAGAATACTACTTAAGTCAGAACAAGAAATGAAATGGCTGGATTTGTAAATCCATAGACAATCGATAAGCAAAAATAATTATTCAGATTTGACAAATAACTGCTAGACATTTGCCGCTTTCCAGGAACATTCCAAGACATTGGTTAGTAAACTACATTTTTATGAATGGGATGGTTAGATAGATGCTATGCATATAATTCCATTGTCTTGCCCCTCACTTATCCATTGAGCTGTTGATAGAAATTTAGATTTCCCCAATGTTCATTAGTCTCCAAAATACTTTCCCACGTATTATCACCTTAGACTCTTACAAAGGTTGTCACTGTCTTCATTTTGCAAACCAAAAGACAGAACCCAAAAGACTAAGTACCCCACCCAAAGGTAAGGCCAAGCTCTTAGAGTCTTTCTACAGATAATCTTAATATTGGCAGTGAATATTTTATATGCACATGTGCATTTGCGTGTACATACACTTACGTACTATATACTTCCTACATAAATATATTTCTAGGTAGACAGATAGAAAAACATATCCTGAGTTCTTCAAATATATACATATAAAATCTTACAGTTCGATGTAGGGCAGTAACAAGAAAGATGGTCTTGAGAAAGCCTGCTGGGTAAGAGCAGCTTGGTAGAAGGCAAGCAAAGGAAAGAGAAAATGAAACCGGTGCTCATAAAGAAGCAACGGTGTTTGAGGAAGAAGAGAGAAGAGAGCACACCAGCAATGCGCAGCAGACCTGCGCTCTTGGCAGGGAGAACCCTCCGGGCTGCAGCCCGCTTCTGCAACACTTGGCTTCAGTGCTGTGAAGCGGGGCACAGGGTTGGAATTAGAAATTTTAAAGGCTTTTTGCATTTCTTCAATATGCATCTCCCACTAATTTCTAAAGCCTTAGAGAGATCAGCTACATGCCCCCCAAAATTCTGGTGAGGGTGGATTGTGCAGGGCATAGGGATACAAAGCATCACTTCAGGGTTGGCACGGGCCTGGACAGAGTCACATACAGAGAGGGGAAGGGACCCAGACAGAGGCAAACGGGCAAGCTCCAGGGCAGGGGTGGCTCCTGCCCAGGGGGGCAGCAGCTGCTTCCGTCTCAATGGCATTTCAGAGCATGGGCTGGCCTTTCACCTCTGGACTATACGGGACAGTGGTACTTCAAGAAAAGGGTGCAAGTTGCCTTATTGATTGCTATTTGGGGATGATTCTAAATTTGGTAATTTTAGTTTGATTGGTTGTGGCTTTCCTAGTACTGGGGACTAAGTCCAGGACCTTCTCCCTGAGCTACATCTCCAGGCTTTTTTACTTTGAGACAAGGTCTAAGTCACCAAGTTCCCAGGCTGAGCTTGAACTTGAGATCCTCTTGCCTCAGCCTCCCAGAGTGTGGATTTGCTGAGGCATGCTACCACCAGTTTTTGGAGTGCTACTGGCCAGACACGAGATATGGAGAGATCATTGGAAAGGGATAGTTCTTGGCTCTGCTCCCAAAGAAACCTTCCAGCCTTCAGACTTCTTGGCAAGGAAATATTAAGCGGATGGCTCTTATGACCAAAATCATTCTGGGTCCACTCAGTTGCCCAGAGTGCTATAGAGCAGTCAAATACAGCTTTAACTGCAATTAGACTCAGAGCCACAAGGACTAGAGCAGTGGTTTTCAAACTCACGTTAGCAATAGATCCCTCTGCTCAAACAAAATCTTATGCACACTGCACAAGGAATTTCTCTGGCTGGAGCAGTAAGCTGGCAATGTGAAGGATGCTGGGGAATAAATCAAGAAATGTAAGGGCTTGGGAATGTAACTATGGAACCAAATAGTACTATTAATAAAGATTAAAGTTATATTGTATATACACCTTTGATTGTCAGGATGACAGACAAGATAAATCCTCAAAAGCAGTGTGTGTGTGTGTGCGTGTGTGTGTGTGTGTGTGTGTGTGTGTGTGTTTGAGACAGGGTCTCACTATATAGTTCAGGCTGGCCTTGAATACCCAACAATGCTCCTGCCTTACGAGCGTAAGTTCTGGAATTTCAGGGCCTGTGCCGCTGCGCCCAGTGTAGCAAGTCTAGGAAAACATCAGGATGGAGACAGCCACTGGAAAGGATTAACTAAGAAGAGGTCCAAGGGAATTTGTGGTGATAGCAATGCTCTGTTTCTTGGTGAGAGTTTGGATTACATACCTCAAAATGCAGCAACTGTGTACTTCAGGTTTGCAGATTTCATTGATGTGAATGTTACATCCAGTGGAGGACGAAGCTATGGACAGATATTAAATGCTGGCCTCTGATAAATATGCTGAAGTGCTTGCAGGCACTATCCAGATAGCTGCAAGTTACTTCAAAATGCATTTTAGAAAACAGGATGGACTGGAAGCAGAAAAGAGAGGAAGCATAGCAGGAACAAATCCATGCACTTATGTATACAGGATGAATCAGATATTATTCCTAAGAACCTTTAAAAGATTTTTCATGTTTGGGATACCAGTCATTCTGGTCTTTTAGAGGTGTAAAAAAAAAAAAAGGGAGGTGTTGATTGTGAGTCAGCTTAAATCAACAACCTCCAACACCACCAGTTTCACGGATAACCCAATGCAAATAAAGAACATTGGACTGTGTATACAGCTACTTCTTCTCAGCTCAAAGTGAAGAAATTTTTTTCTTTTTTCTTTCTTTTTTCTCTCTTTACCTTTTTCTTTTTCTTTCTTTTCTCTTTCCTTACCAATATCGATCAGAAAATTCTTCATGTCTACACCCTGTGCTCTGCGTAACTATTATGAAGACAACAGTATGCAATGTGTCGACTATTGCGAATGTACTACTAACGTGTTTTGAAATTATCTTATTGTTATTTCTTATTAAAAATGATAAAAAAAAAAACTAAAAAAAATAAATAGAAAACAGGATGGCTAAGCTGGCATGGTGGCACATATCTGTAACCCTAGCACTTGGGAAGCTGAGGCAGGAGGATCGCTGTGAGCTTGAGGCCAGCCTGGGCTATATAGTGAAACAACCTGTTTCTTTTTTTTTTTCTTTTTTAAGGAAAAAGTAAACAGGGTGACATGACAGATGGAAAGACAGATGGACAGACATAGGACAAAGCAGTAGAGATGATTAGGCATATAGCTTTCAACTCTGCTGTCTGCTTCCAATTTTATTCCTAATAAATGCTGAGGGGAAATGCCCTTTATCTCACAGAGGAACACGCTGAAATACTCAAAGAGAAAAACTAAATGGTGTCTGGAGTTTGCTTCAAAGTAATATGGAAGGAGCAAGCATGAGGGAGTAGCACAGAAATAGACTGCCCAGGGATTCATAGTTGTTGAAATTGGTAATGGGGAGATGGGGATCTATTTTACTACTCTATTTCTAGGTGTATGTTTGAAAATTCCCTAACAAAAAAGTTTCTAAAAATGAAAAGCTACATTGAATCAGGTAATGCTTTAAAAAAGTTTTCTCCTAATTTATATTTTTGCAACTATGGTTAACTATGTCAGAAAGTGTGTTGGCATAGGCCTGGCCCAGTGAGACCCACCTGTAGTACTCATACTCAGGAGGCTGAGGCAGGAGGACCACCACAAGTTCAAGGCCAGCCTGGGCAACACAGTATGCTGAAGACCTGCCTGAACAACAGAGTGGGTTTTTTGTCTCAACAAACAAAAAGTAGACTAAAAAAAAAAAAAAAAAAAATGTTGCTCAGTAATAGAGCAATAGCCTAACATATGCAAGGCCTGAAGTTTGATCCCTGACACCACAAAGTAAATATATTTAGAAGGTTTTAGTAATGGCTTCCCATTTGAGAGAACAAAGTAGTAATTGATTTATCTAAGATTCTTCTTGCAGTGGGAAGGCCTAGCCTCATTCAGGAAGGTTCCCTCACTAGAAGAATTCATGAGGGACTCTAAATTATTAAAATTGTGCCTGGTGCTGACTCTTGACAAGGGTAGCCCTGGACAAGATGATAAAAAGCTACCACCTTACGTGTGGAGCAGCCTCCCTGAATCACTCCCTCTGGTTCAAGTAATCAAGGTCCAAGGAGCACAAGAGCATAGCGGATGTCCTGGGAAGTGACCGAGTTCTCTGATTCCACAGCCCTTGTTTCACTACTGCCCTTCTAACCAAACACTAGAATACCAAGTAGAAAACAGAAGGAGAGGCTGGGCAGGGTAGTGCATGCCTGTAATCCCAGCACTCTGGAAGGCTGAGGCAGGAGGATTGCAAATTCAAGCTGAGATCCTGTCTCCAAACAAAAAATTTTTAAAGGGCTGGGACGGCCTTGTGCCCAGGGGCATGCCGAGATGGTGATTGAGACGGCATGGTGGCACACAGCCGTAATCCCAGCTCTTGGGAGTCGGATCTACATAGTGAGACTCTGTAGACGCTTATTAATATACAAAAAAAAAAAGAGAGGGGAGGAAGGAAGGAACGAACGAACAAATGAACGAAGGAAGGAAAAGAGAGAGAGAGAGAGAGAGA
>PVJA010033550.1:0-15906 GCA_004027025.1 Myocastor coypus | reverse complement strand
CTTGGCCTGTCTCACTTGCATATGCTAAGAAAACAGCATATGCACACTGAGAGGCAAAGACTGGAAGCTGTACAGTAAGGAACTGCTCATGCTGAATATCTGCCTCCTTTCTCTGGCCTGGGAACCTGTAGCCCACAATGGCGACTGGTATGCACTGTCCATCCCATCAAAGGTCTGAGCAGAGCACAGGCCATCTCATTCAGCAGGCCTTGGCCAAGGACCTGCCCCACACTGTGGCAACCACGCAGAAGCCATTCTGTTGCTTGAGCTAAGCCTGCACTCACCTCCTCTCCTTTGCTGAGGCGATCTAGCAACATATGCCTAAAAAACAAGAGCGAGGGGGGTCAGCAGGGTAGCACCAAGTTGCAGTGGGGGGACCTGGCCCTGGGGCACAACTCTGACAGGGCACAGTAGCGCCAGATGACATCTTCAGTTGGGGGAGCTCCCACAGCTCGCATGGATGCACAACACAGTCTCACCCACGCCCGAAGGCCTTAAAGGCTTACCCAAAGAGGTACCAGTCATAGGCCACAGTCAGGTAGAGGATCTCAGCAGGCTTCAGGGACGTGTGGATGAGCCCATCCTGGAAGACAACACAGAGCTGTGACAAGATTTCAAAGCTGCCATGTATGGTGGCACATACCTATAATCCCAGCGCTTGGGAGGCTGAGGCAGGAGGATCAGTATGAGTTCGAGACCAGCACGGGCTACAAAAGTGAGCTCAAGACCAGCCTAAACTGCATAGCCAGGGCCTGTCTCAAAAAGGAAGATTTGAAAGCTGTCCTTCCCAGACATGGCCTGCCCTCCATCCCCAGGGAGAATTATCTTAGATTAAGATGTCACTGGAACAGTGCCAAGCACAACACCTGCTAAATGGGGCCCTCGCTCCAAAGCTTCCCTGCATCCTGTGACCATCCTAAGGGACCCCATCACACTTACCGCCCATAAGGAAAGGCGCAGTAGAGAGATGAAGAGGGGAGTCCGGTCCCAGCCTGAGATACAGTGCACCAGCAGCCCACCATCATCTGCTCCAACATCCAAGAGCCCCAAGGAGAATCAGATGGGTGATAAGAGAGAGGCACCACAGTCCTGGCCCCCCTTGCCCCTCTCCTGTAGCTTCACAAGACACTTTCCAGCAGAATCCCCAAGAAGGCTTGGTCCATCCATTCTTCCCAGTTCCCAGTGGGCCTCTGGGGGAAGTGTTCTAGCCTGGAGAGTCTCTGCTTGGCCTCTCAGGAAGGCATCATAAATATTTTTGGGATGGGACACATCTTTTTCCTTCTTGGGGAGGTGGAATAATTCTTCGCTGTGTGGGGCTATTGGAACCTAGTCACATTTGATATCTAGGGTTAATACCCTCAGTGCTCTAGAAACTGTCCAAAAGCCCTTGTAAGCTAGGGACTGCCCCTGCTAGAGCACCAGAGGCTAGCTCTGCAGCCTGAAATGGGCTTTAGCAACACATACCATTCTACCCACAGGACAGCACCTGACCTACACTGGGCCACAAGCACATGTCGGATTCATTGTCCCTGGCTGTGCTAGATTGGAAGGCAAGTCCACAACAGCTGCTGGCCATCAGACTACCAGGAGAGCGGTTTGAGAAAAGGGAGAGAACATTTGTATTATGTGTCTAGTTATGATCAGGGTCTTTCTTGGTTCTAGAGGTCTGAATAGCTCAGACTGCTAAGTGAGGTGAGGAGTGGAGTCCTGATTGCTACTGAGGAGTTACAGTTGGCTGGCCCTAGGAGAGCAAGCAAAAGGTGCTGTGACCTAACTGTCCATCCACCCTGCAGAGCAGGCCTCTTGAGTTTGTGTGTTCTGGACAGGTACCCAGGGCTCACTGGGATCTCTGGCCTCCTCTTTCTGGAGCAGAGCCCCACCCTATCTGTCTGTCTGTCTCATCTTCTCTATGGGGGATCTTCTGTGGACACTGGTCAAATCCACCACGGAGGTGACAGTCTTTTCCCATACTGAGCTCCAGAAGAGCAGAGGCTGTTTTGCTGTCTCTGCCTCTCTAAGGCTCAGGGACCAGGAGGTTCCTGCAGAATGTTTCTTATTGCTGGCCATAGTCAAGGCTAGCCTGGGGACAGCAAAGCCCAGGGGGCTCAGAGCAGACAAATGTCCCAAATGCTCAAGGTACACAGCTAAAGCGCTACCAAGTGTGCTACCCTGAGCAGAGCTCACAAAGTAACTGCGACCTTACTTCTAGGGTTTGGGAGGGCATGGATTAAAACTAAAATAGACAAGTCTTGCCTGGCCCCGGCCACTCTAGGGATTCCCTCAGTTCCTCTCCCACAGCACAGAGGGCAGTGTGACCCCCGTAGGGCCCAGCTGGGTATCACAAACTAGAACATCTGAAGACACAACATTTTGGGGGCTCAGAGACTCACCATCACTGTTAATTATGGAAAGCAGCAATTTCAGGTAGTTCTGTGTTTGTTGCACCAGGTCCCAACTCTGTTGGATAAGAGAGAAAAGCGATCTAGGAATAGATCCGAGGCTTGATATATAAAGTATTTTTAAAAATAAAATGCTGCTGGGGTATGTAGCTCTGCAGGAGAGTACATGCTTATCGTGTATGGACCCTTGGGTTCAACTCCACCCAGTACCACAAATTAAGTCAATGCTATTCCTGACACCAAAGCTTTTGGTCTCACCCAGAGATCTTGAATGCCAGGTAGTCTAAGACACTTACTCCCCAACTGAGAACTGCTGCCCTCTCCCCACAGCCCTTGCTCAGTGGGTGCTCTCTGACCCAACACGTGAGGGTGAGGAAGAGGCCTGGCCCCAAGCTCACCCCCTACTAGGGGATAGAAATGATGGCCCCTCAATGCCCCCTGAATCTCAGATCCCTTCTGTGGCTATTTAAGGACTTGATGCGGTAAACAAAGAGCCTTGTGGCGGTACTAGCAAGTGGTCAGTCACCCCTTTACCAATCACCAACCCCAGAAACCAACAAAGATGTCAGCCTTTGCAAGCACATCTCGTATGCCTTCTATTGCTATTCATTACATACTGTCTTTTGATGAATAATAAATGCAGTCTGCTGAGCAGACAAAATCTTTTATAACAGGAAGCCCATGAGATAAAAGAGAGGAAATAAACAAAAACCTTAAGCAAAGCAGAGTCTTGGTTCTGGTCGAGGTGGGAAATCTAGACCAGAGGGTCTAAGGTAGCCCACTCTGAATCTGGGATTCCACAGTAGGGTCTGACCCAGTTCGGTGGAGCACTCTTCCCTTGCTGGGGATGGCGGCCTCTGTTCTCTTAGGATACAATTGCCTACTTGCATCCAGGCCATGTAGGGAAACAAGGAGACGGACAGATGGATGGCGGAGACAGGGAGACAGACAGGGAGACAGACAGGGAGACAAACAGGGAGACAGACAGACACACAGACAGACACACAGACACAGACACACCAGTGTAAGAGCACTCCCAGGGGGGAGGGGAACACGGCACCTGTAATTGCAATGCTTTTCCTGGGAATTTAAAAGAAACTCATGGTTCTGACCCTCCCACGCCTCTGGAGAGTTCTGACCCACTTTCAGCAGCTCAGAAGACACTGCTGCAGTGCTGTGCTAATGAAGTCATTACCTGCACTAGCGTAAGAGTCCCTCCCCTCATCTGGCTCAACATGTCAGACACACTGCCAGGAGCTTCCCTCAGAGACCGGATTCTCCAGGGAGCAGGAGACAGGAAGCATGCATCATGGAGGCTGGAGTGGCCCAGGGAGCTGGGGAGACTGCAGCAGCCAGGTGAGGGCAGGGGCCAAGGTCTGGAGCTCTGTGAGTACCAACCTGGTTGGCTACAAAGCTGCCAATGGTCAGGATGAGTGTCTTTCTGGCTGAGGAGCCAGAGTAGAGGAAGGTTCAAGGTCACACAACAGAAGACTTCCTGCAACACAGGGGACTGTGCCCTGATACAGAGCAAGAAATGTGCCTAAGAAGACTGCTGCAGGGACCCAGGGCCTAAGGTGACCTCAGCCTAGATGCAGATCAACTCAGCACTCACACATCATGAAAGTGTCTCTGGGAGCAAAGACGATGAACAACCTCACCTCTGCCTGCTTCTCTGTCTGCATTACTTATTCTAGATGGCTCTCCAAAGGCTAAGCTCTCATCTTCTCTGTGGGGGGGTCTTCTGTGGACACTGGTCAAATCCGCCATGGAGGTGACAGTCTTTTCCCATACTGAGCCCCAGAAGAGCAGAGGCTGTTTTGGTGTCTCTGCCTCTCTAAGGCTCAGAGACCAGGAGGTTCCTGCAGAATGTTTCTTATTGCTGGCCATAGTCAAGGCTAGCCTGGGGACAGCAAAGCCCAAGGGGGCTCAGAGTAGACAGTCTGGGGCTCACCTGGAGAGCAACAAGACACATGCATACCTATGACTGCTCATGCTACACATTCATGTGCTCTCTTACTCCACTGACAGCAGAGTGTGTGGCTTTTCTGGGTCTGGCACTGAAGATACAAAGGTATCACCCATGACCCCAACCATACAAAGTAACAGACAGAGAAGACAGATATGCATCTGTGTGGTAACCATCACAGTGAGCTACTTGGGTGGTGACGTGGGTGAGTGTAAACCTGAAAGGAAGCAGGAGACACACTGGCATAGAGAGGAGCACCTGTGAGCCTGGGAAGGGCAGCCCTCCTTCACAGAGCTGGAAGAAGACAGTCTGCATGACTAGGAATGGGTCAGATGGACCCGTGAACAGGCCAGATGGGTGCCATGGAGCACATGCTGAGGAACATGTAAAGTCTGAGGTGGGTTCTAGGGAAGGGCCAAGGACAGTGGCCCTACTCTCAGCTGAGTGTCTCCCATCAGCCAGGCTCTCACTAGTGCCTTACGCTATTTCTGATCACTATTCTGGGCAGCTCCTGCTCAGGAGTGCAGTACTGTACTTGGAGGTGACAGAAGCCTGGCCTTGTCAGTACACAGGGACAAAGCACGAACGGAGAGTAGCCCAAGGGGGCACAGTGTGGACGGATATGACAATGGATAGTGAGAGCACAGACCAGGGTAAATGGGAAGAATCTTTTTTTTTTCTGTGGAACTGGGATTCAAACTCACGACCTTGCACTTGCCAGGCAGGCACTTGTGCCATGGAGCTATCTCCGCAGCCCTAAGACCAGGGTAAATGGTGGGCAATGCCAACTCCATCTAGGACAGCTGGCTGCAGGAAGGACTTGTAGAGAGCTTAGCTGTGGGTCACAAGGCAGCTATATGGCAGAGCCTAGTTCCCCAAGCCTCATGTGTCATAGTGGACCTTTTTGGAGATGGCTGGATCTAGGATGTGTGCTGCTGGGAACAAGGATGCAATGTTAAAGCTGACTAAAATCACCTGGAAGGTGGAGGTGAGGTAGAGCCCTGGGACTCCAGTCTGAGGGACAGAAGAGCTCAAGCTTGGCTGAAGATGACGTAGGTCACGCTAGGCTTGGTGGCATACTTCTATAATCCCAGCACTTGGACACTGAGGTAGAAAGATCGCTGAGTTCAAGGCCAGTCTCAACTATATAGCAAAACTTTGTCTCAAAAAGACAGAAGACACATGGAAGGAGGTCAGTGAGACAAAGTGACTGGGCAGAACTGAAGAGGTGGCCTTGTGGGAGAAGCTCCAGCAACATGGCACCCTGGCCACCTTCTTGCCCTGGAGCCAACCAGCAGCAGCCTGCCTCCTCAGCTCCACAACCAACCAACCTGGCATCCTACTTCTGGGGACGCTTGTACACAGAAGTCACTTCCTCTTGGCTGCAACTGCCACAGCCACTGTTAATTCCACTTTCTGGGCAAAGTGAGGTCCTCTGCTCAAGGACAGAGCCTGGCGAGCAGAGCTGAGGAAGCAGGAAGCAGGGTGCAGGGCACAGAGCTCTTTCTCCCACACCTCATGCAGCAAGGAGTCTGCCACATCCATTTTGCATCGTCTGAGAGGTGCCAAGAGGAACTTAAAGGTAGTTCAGGGCAGGGACCACAGGTGCCCTCCACATACAGCAAAGGAGGAGGAAGCCCTTCACCTGTCCAGGCACCACTGACACTGGCCTTGTCTGGCTTTGTCTGCCTCCCAAGCCTGCTCCTCCTCCAGGGTCTGGATAAGAAACAATACTGGTCTGCCTGATGCCCTTTCTCCTGCAGATGTGCCTGCAGAGAAGTTGCAATGTCACTCTCCCCGCGCAAGTGCGTGGCTACTGAATATTCAACCTGAGATTAGGGCCTGGGACAAGATCAGCAGCCTCTACCTTTACAGACCTCCCTGTCATCAGGCCAGCATAAAAATAGGTAACAGGGGTGCTTAGCAGGCTAACTTAGGGGGGTGGGGCCTGAGCCAGGAAGACCTTTAGGCCACTGCGAAAGACCAAAGCTGGGGAGAGCACAAGGGCAGTAAGTCAGGTGTTTCCTGTTATTACTAGCTTGGCCTGTCAAGCCCAAGGTCCTGTGTCTGCTTCTGTGCTAGGAGCACACAAGCTTTGAGTCTCCTGAGCTCCTGGAGTTCACAGAAGATCTCCAAACTAGTAACTATAGCCTGGTGGAAAATTCCAGGATAGAGTACGCAGGGTTAATGGGAATATAAACACAGCTTCTATGAGAGGACACAGACAAGGGAAGTCTTCCTGAAGTAGGTACACTGCCAAAGCCTGAAGGGAAATTTGTCAGCCAGGCAGAGGATGCAGTAGGCAGGGAAGAGGGTAGAAGCACAAGGCTACTGGTGCTGTGTGAAGCAAGCGCTAGGGAGACTACTGGTAGCCTTCAGTCCTGTGGACTCCACAGGATGGAGTAGGAGCCATCTAACAGACAAGGACTCTTCTGTGGTGGACAGTGACAGAGGGAACACAACGGAAGTCATTTAAAGTTTCTATGATCAAATGAGGTGAGCAGCTCTGCGCCTCCTCCAGCAGAATACACATTTAAAAGGAAAAATACCAGTAAAGCTTAGATCTGGAAAAGCAAACTCCATGAAATCCCTTGGACACAGAAGCTCCTGATGGACACACTTTCAGTGAGTTGTGCTCCAAAAACTTGGATTTTCTGGGCCAAAAACAAACCACAAGAAATACAGCTATGGGGCCAGCAAGATAGCTCAGAGGTCTAGGCGCCTGCTTAGGCAAGTTTAGGCTACCATAGGGACTGCGGTTCGATCCCCGGCACCATATGGTGTATGAGCCTCACCCTCAGTGCACGCTGAGTCAGCTGTAACATAAATGAATCAATTTGAACTAAATCTCATTGTCTTGAGGAATGGAGAGTCACAGGGAGAGGGAGGGAGGGAGGGAGGGAGGGACAGAAAGGGAGGCAGGAAAGGAGGGAGGGAGAGAAAGGGAGGCAGGGAGGGAGGGAGGGGGGCTGGTACTCTTGCATGGAGGGACCAGGGACTCCAGTACCCCAACCATCCAATCAGACACTTACCTGATACTGGCTCCAGTCAATTTGCAGAGTGGGGGTCAGGAAGTCAGGGATGCTCAAAGGAGCATCGACATAGTCCTGAGAAGAGAACAACACCTGTAAGCCAAGGACTGGCCACCAGAGGAAGCCATGGACAGGCAAGAGAGGGTAGGTAGATCCCGGTCCCAAAGCTATGGCTACCATGGACAGAATGTCCTTCATAGTACTTGCTCTCTCCAAACCAGATGCTTCTTCTGTATCAGGACTGACAGCTTAAAAACCAAAGTGATCAAATATGTGGCCATGTGGAATCATCCTGTCACACACTGAAGTGTCTACTTTGGGGACAAGCAACACCAGCCAGTCTACAACTGGGGTCCTTAGCCTGCACCTGCCCACTGCTGGGTCTTCACACAGAGTGGAAGAGAGATAGGACTTCCCTGAAAAATGGGAGAAAATCTGGGTGCAGTAGCACACATCTGTAACCTCAGCACTCTGGGAGGCTGAGGAAGGAGGGCCACAAGTTTGAGCCTAGTCTGGGCAAAATGAAATAGAAAATAAAAATTTTAAAAGAGATATGGATGTAACTTGGCATGAAGGCTAGGGTTAATCCCCAGCACAGTGACAACAAAAAAGGGAAGGAGAAAAAAAATGTAGAGCAAAGAATAGAAGACATTAGAAAGCAGAGAATACATAAGTGATAAAGTCAATATGCATACACAAGCAAACGGGAAAAGGTGATCCATTCAGGCAACCAAAAAAGAAAGAACGGGTAGATACTATAGGTATCTGGGCAGGTTACTGTTCTCCTTGGCTCCCTTCACAGAGAAACACTGGGTCCAGGCTGAATGACATTGCGCATACCTGCTTCCAGTTAAATATGAGCCCTTCTGCCATGTAATCCCGGTCCTTATATTCCTTGAAAAACTCACAGCCTAGAAAAGAAAGTTATGACACCTTAAGGCCCGGTCCTATGTCTCCTGACATAGCCCTAGCTGAACCCAATGGTCTTAAGACAGCAACAGGCTGGGAAGAGAGGGCAGTCAGTGCAGAAGCTAACAGCACAACTGGGGCTGGAGGTGACTCTGAAGAAGTGTCAAGTCACATGGGCCAGGTTTACATACCTCCTCCTAAGAAAAGTTTGAGATTATCAGTACCACCCTTTTCAAACTTTTTTTTTTTGTCTTTTAGAGACAGGGTCTTGCTATGCAGTTCAGACTGACCTTGAGCTTACTTTTGTAGCCCAGGCTGATCTCAAACTCACACTCAACCTCCTGCCTCAGCCTCCCAAGTACTGGAATTATAGGTGTGCACCACCACACCCAGCTCAGACTTCTTGTTAATAAATGATTACCTCATTAGGGGTGAGATGGGCCATCCTCTACCATGCACTCAGACTAAAACTGAGAAAGAGTCTGGGCGTAGTGGCGCACGCCTGTAATCCCAGTTGTGGGGAGGCAGAAAATAGGAGGATCACTATGAGTCTGAGCTGCTTTGTGAGACCCTGAACAACTACAACAAATAGACAAGACTACAGATTACCAATCAGGATTAAAGGTATTATCCACGCACACTTGCTGGACGACCTGCTTCTCACCAGATCAACATTATCTAAACAGCCACACTTGTAACCTTACTGGGTGATCAGTTTTAGCCCATTTGCACCATCCTTGTGATCTTGCTCTATAAAGCTTCCTCTGAGAACTGGACCCACTGGCAATCCATTCAGGACCCCTCCTATTTCTCAGGAGCTCTATTTCTTATTCCCCTTTCCCAATAAATTTTCCTCTTTTTTTCTTTCTCAGACAAGGTCTCGTTCAGGCTGGCCTTGAGCTCATTTTTGTAGCCTAGGCTAGTCTCAGAACTTGCACTGATCCTTCTGCTTCAGCTTCCCAAGTGCTGGTATTACAGCAGTGCGCCACCATGCTCGGCAAATTTTCCTATTCTTAAGACTCTGTTGTTCCTTAGAATTCATTGACTTTGTAGAATATGAACTTGGTGTATAGAACAAGCAACCAGAGTTAGGTTTTTTTTTTTGTTTTTTGGTCTTTTTGAAACAGGGTCTCCCTGTGCAGTTCGCAGTTCAGGCTGGCCTTGAACTCACTTTTGTAGCCCTGGTTGGTCTCAAACTTGCACAGAGCCTCCTGCCTCAGCCTCCCACATGCTGGGACTACAGGTGTGCGCCACAGGGAGTTAGTTTTATTTCCCTTGTATCATCTGGAGATTCTATATATTACTACCAGTCCCTGCAGGGCCAAGCCTACTGGACCAAAGTCTGGCTCACACAAAGCCCAGCAATACCTGTTCATGTACTACCTAGCTGTAGAGGCCCAATCTTCACAGTTCTAAAATGGGCAGCGAGCCGGGCATGGTGGCTCACGCCTATAATCCCAGCACTCTGGGAGGCTGAGGCAGGAGGACTGGTGCAAGTTCGAGACCAGCCTGGGCTACAAAAGTGAGCTCAAGGCCAGCCTCAACTGCATAGTGAGACCCTGTCTCAAAAAGACAAAAAAAAAAAAAAAAAAAGAGAAATAAAATGGGATAAAATGGGCAGCGATACTCGCCCGCAGGTCTCATCAAGGATCCAACATCCAACATGCTGGAGGTGTGGATGGTGTCTCAACCCTAACAGAGGTTAAAAGAAAAAAAAAAAAGACACCACCAGCTGCAAGAAAAACCCTGAGCAATTCCAGCAAGCAAGACTTCTAAGGAAAGAGGAGCAGCGAAAGACAGAGGGCTTTGGCAGCATCCCCAGTTCCAAATCTCAGCTACCCACACAGCCTCATAAACAGGAACAAGCTAACATTTCAACCTTTTTTTTTTTCCAGTATGGGGGAGGGAACCCAGGGCCTTGCATATGCTAGGCAAGGGCTTTGCCACTTGTACTTAGAGCTACACCCCCAGCCCTAAACCTTGGTTTCTTGTTTATAAATTATCTGTTTTAGGCTGAAACAAAGTAATACACATAAAAAACAGCTACTCTGGGGTGATGCCCTGGGTGGCAGTCCCTGTTGCTATACGTTGCTGCTCTGAGCAGCCCATAGCACCAGACTGGGACTCTGTGCCTGCTTTGCTCTAACTGCGTCAGCTGCTGTGATCACAGTGGCCTCCCCTAGCCTCAGCTCACACTGGGTGACCACAGTGAAGCACAAGGCAGCCTTGGCCACCAGCGGGCTCCTGGTGGCATACAGTCCACTCAGTTATCATGGAGCCTATCAGACACCAGAGGCTCCAGTCACACTGCAGAGGCCGATGCAATTCCAGAAGACACAAAACTTGTCCCACTCTTGTGGCTGTGGCCATTAGCCAACAAGGTGTACAGAAAACTCTGCAGGAATTCACGGACCTACTTTCTGAAAACAGGCTGGGCCCTGTGGAAAGGGAGATCTGGGGGCCCAGCCTTCCATTCCACATACACTGCTACAGTCTAATCCCTAGGCCTTGCTGCTGAGTACAAGGCCAGAAAATGATTTCTGCTCTAAATCAGCTAGTCACCTCGGGTGCCTCACCAGAGAGAGCAGAATTATAAATACCACACAGAGGCTAGAGCTTGTGAGCCGGGCTGAGAGGGGGCACCAATTACCTCTCCAGCCTGGTGAAGTGTTCTGCTCTCCTGATCCCTGGACTGAGCTCAGACAAGCCAGGAGCAACTTCTGTGACAAGTGGATAGATGAAAATAGCCTGGCACCCGGGGCAATGCCTGCTATTCGTTACCAGGAAAGGCTTCGGGGCCCACTGGCAGGTAAGAGGGATGGAGGAAAAGCAGGCTGACAGCAACAGCCCACTCAGGAGGCCACAGGTGAGACGGTGCAGTGGGTCAGGCCATCTATTCTGATGCTACGAAGTGTTTCCAGAACACCTCTCATCCCCAAGGTCCTGCCTGAGGTTCAGAGGCTTAAGCGCTAGACCTGACCCTGCCGCAGTTCTGGCTGGGGCTTCAGAGTCCTTCCAGGCTCCACTGAGACCCCTTAAACGGCAGCAGATACATGACTTAGCACAGACACTGGTCAGTTCACTTGTTTTTAAAAAAATTTAAGTGTCAAACTGGAAAGCTTGGTGGTCTAACCAAGTGCCTGTCAAGAGTAAGGTCTTGAGTTTGATTCCCAGTACCAATAAAGTAAAATAAAATAAAATAAAAACAATCTGACAAAAAAGAAAAAAAAAAATACAGGTCTATAGTCAGGTATGGCAGCACATGTTTCTAATTCCAGCACTTAGGAGGCTGATGCAGGAGGACTGCCTTGAGTTTGAGGCCAGCCTGATCTACATAGTGAATTCCAAGTCTAACTTGAATTACACAGTGAGATCTTATCTCACAGAAGAAGCAAAACAAAAAGCAAACCAAGAACATCAATTAAAAGTGCCTCTCCTGGGCTTTTATCTGGATGTGCAGCAGAGGTCTTCCCATGCCCAGCTTTTAAAGGCAGCTCTCCCCGCCACACCCCACCAGGTGAAAGACTTAAGCATCTGGCAAGAAGAAAAACACTCAGACACATCTTAACATTTTTCCATCTTCCCTGTTAACCTTTTCAGAAGTACTTAATGATTTTATTTATTACAGCATTCGTCTACAGCTATGGAATATTTAGTTCTATGAAAGGTATCATGTGCTTAATCTTCTTTCTGGTTAATGAAAACATGTCCCTGACTTTGCTATTACAAATGGACACTGCAATGAATGTCTGCGGTCCCAAGCCTGCTGGATTACAGCCAAATGGCAGAGGAAGAAAATAACTGGGTCAAACAACGCTAGCATCTGGGAGCTCTAGAACAAGCCATTCAGCTGCAACACAGACACCCTGGATGCTTTTCTGCAGCAGGGGTCCTCATTCTTCAACAACATGGTTCTTCCTAATGGAGGTCTACTTGACAAGAGATATCTGGTTCAGGCTGTGGTACTTAGGTAGCTCTTAGAAATCTGAGGCTGGTCTGAAGACCAGCTGCACTGCTACCCCTTGGCTGCCATACAGACGCCCTCAGGAAAGATGTCACAGCACTGCTCTGACATCACCAAACCCACGTGCCACCACTGCACTGTGTCAGCCTGAGCTACCTCAGAGAGAAAAGGCTGCCAGACCTTTCTCCCCATGGACTCCTTTACTGAGCTTCCTGCAAGGCACAGGTAGGTGCCACTGCCCTCACGTTAGGAAGGATGGCACTGCTGCTTGGAAGGATTAAGGGCTATTCAAGGACACATGGTGTTAGGCTGAGTTACACCCAGCTCTGCAGGGCTTGAAACTAAGCTGACAGAACACAGTGATGCCCAGTGGAGGGCTCTCCAAGCCGGGCGTGGTGGCTCATGCCTGTAATCCTAGCACTTGGGAGGCTGAGGCAGGAGAGAATCGGTGTGAGTTCAAGACCAACCTAGGCTACAAAAGTGAGCTCAAGGCCAGGCTAAACTGCATAGCAAGACCCTGTCTCTAAAGAGAAAGATTACTAATACCACTTCTTAACCAGTGCCTCCAGAGCTGGGCATGGTGGCACACATCTTTACATTAAGCACCCTGAGAGGCAGAGACAGGAAGATTGTAAGTTGCAGCCTTGCCTTGTAACTTAAGTGACTTAGGAAGACCCCACCTCAAAACAGAAAATAAAAAAAGGCTAGGAATCTAGCTCAAGCATGAAGGCCCCTGGGCTCAATCCCCAGTGCCACAAGATAGAGTTTCATATCCAGAGCACTGATTCCTGAAAGACCTCATCAAATCACCAAAACCTGAGCACACAGTAAACCTTTCACTTTCTGGCTATTGCCTGAGGAAACCTGGGCTAGGATAGAAAAGTTGTGGCTAGCAGACAACGGAGCCAGGGTTTGATCCTTGATGGACTGTCTAAATCTGAGACCTGTGAAGGGAGTCCCTAGGGCTCTGGTGGTAGACACAACTACCCAGGCTCCAGTGGCTCTCATGAAGACCTGCTGCCCACTGCCTAGGAAGCCTGGAACTTGGTAGAATGCTCCCTACCTGGGTATGGGATGGAAAGGAGAGTGAAGTCGGCATAGCGCTGGGCTTTGTCCACCTTCTCAGAGGAAGTCACACTGCAAAAGAGGGACACAAAATGTTATGGCATCAATACACACTGACATATGTCATCCCCATGAGTATTGTCACAACTTAAAATTAAAATGAGTCTTCTGCTAAAATGCTCTCCCTCAAAGTTAAGAATGATCTCCCTCAAGAGATCTAACTTCCAGGGCTGGGGAGATAGCTCCATGGCACAAGTGCATGAGTTCAAACCACAGTCCCGCGGGGAAAAAAAAAAAAAAAGAAAGAAATCTAACTCCCCGTGCCTGCTCCACTTGCTTCCCTTTTGGTGGGGCAAGCCTTGACAGAACATGGGGTTAGAGGGGCACCCTCCCTCACAGCCCACCATATATCTGCAGCCACTCTAGCTGGGAGGGCCAGTGAGATGAAAGCCAAGGAAGAGCATGACCCAGAAGGGAGCCTCTGCTCTACTGCCTTCTCTAACTGCCACTAAGCCACTTGCTGAGGGAGGACATCTGGCACCATAGCCCCTTAGTAAGGGAGGAAGGGGTGTAGACACACTTACAAGCCCCAGAAAGCCATGTCTTGTTTGCCAACACACCCATTTTAGATTGGGGGTAAAAAAATACTAGAGGAAAACAAAATTCAATAAAACTTTGGAAGAAGCTCCTAAAATTTCATGGTCATAACCTCATGTTCCATTTTTTTAAAGCTTTGCTCTACTATATATATTTTTATGTTAACAGCAGCCACTGAAGTGAATATGGGGATACACAGTGTCTTGTTCTCTTTTAAAAGTAATTTGGGGCCAGGGAGATAACTCAGTAGAATAAGCCCTTGCCTGACAAGCACAAGGTTCTGAGTTGAACTCCCATACGGGGGGGGGGGGGGGGGGGAAATATGAAAGTACCGGAGAAGGGGCTGGGAAGATAGCGGAGTAGAATAAGCCCTTGCCTGGGCAAGGTCATGACCTCAAACCCTGGTCCCACAAAGAAAAAAAGGGAGAAAATATCAGAGAGCCAAGGAAAAAAACAGAGTATCCAACCAAAGATGGAACTAGAGCACTGGCCAGACTCTGGCTCCTTTGGTCACCAACATAGAACCTAAGGCAAGTTACTCAGCCTCTTCAGCTGCCAGTCTAAAAAACAAAGGGCACCAGAGCCTGACCTGTGGTGTTGTCTGAAGATGCAGCAAGTTTTTCCGACAGCCCTTTGCATGGGCCAGCCTGCAGTGACCGCTGGGCGATGCCAACCTGTTGGCTGGGCATGCTGGCTTCCTGATTCATGGGGCAGGCACCTTACAGTACTCACTTCATGCCAAACTTCACCTTCTTGTTCTCCACCATCAGGTCACAGATGTACCTGACTGACAGGTACCGCAGCAGCTTGATGTCAGAGCCTCGGACCTTATCAAAAAGGTGCATGTCACCACTCCTGAAATCAGAGCCCGAGGGACAAGATTCAGAGTGTGCTCCAGCGGGGGTCAGCCAGGGGAGGACTTGCTCAGGATGTGTGGACGTCACTGGCAGGAACTATGTCCTCCTCTCCAAAGGCAGAGGGAGGCTGTTATGGTGTGTCTAGTTGCCCCCCACCCCCAAAGCCTCATGCAGCCATGGGGTGTGGACTTCTGTAGATTGAGACTTGACTCATGAGACATGACTCACTAAATTATATGATTTAGTACTGATCTAGAGTTTGAGACTTGATCCATGATCCCTGGGATTGGAAGTACTTCTGGGATTATGGGTATAGCCTAAGGCATAGACTGAGGCAGAGAGCCTGAATGTAATAGAGACAGAGAGACAGACTGAAGCTGTTGCTCTCTGCTGCCCTGGTTGGTCGATTGACTGCCACCATTTTGTTGCTATTTCCGCCACCCATGAAACAGATGCTCTCTATCCTGTTCCACTCAGCTTGGGCCTGCTGAATAGGAACTGAAACCTCCACAAACTGTGAGCTAAATAAACCTTTCCTTCCTTCATTTTGAGTGTTGGGTATTTGTCCCGGCAACGAGTAAAAAGTAACTGAGACAGAATTTGGTACCAGGACTGGGGTTGTTGCTGTGGCTATACCTGATAATGTGGATTATAAGCTTTTGGAAATGGCTTATGGGAAGAGACAGGAAAGGTTCAGAGATGCTGGCTACAAGTGAAGCACTGGAAAAGCTTTGGCTGTTCTATAGAGGAGATTCTGGCCAGACCTCAGACCAGAAGACTGGCTTGAAGCCCAGGTATGAAGAATGGCTTAAGAGCAGAAATTGGAAATGTCTGGAGAGGTACTCTACTTGTTAAGAGCTGGAAAAGCTTTGGCTGTTCTGTAGGGGCGATTCTGGTCAGAACTCAAACCAGAAGACTGACAGAAGGCCTGCCTATAAAGACCAGGCTGAGGAGGTTTCTGCTGGGAAAAAGGACAGCATTGGTCATTGGACTCCAGATGATTTGCGCTATGGATTGGCTGAAAGTCTGTCGGAATTTTGCTCATGCCCAGAGACTTTGCTAAAACTGAGATTTATTTTTTTTTTTTTTTTTTTTTTTTTTTTTTTTTTTTTTTTTT
>PVJA010033549.1:0-14388 GCA_004027025.1 Myocastor coypus | reverse complement strand
TAGAGACCTCCACACTCACATGCTTATAGATAAAGACTAGATGGATGCTCAGGTTTGTGAAGGGTGGTGAAATATCCACATCAACACTGTTTTGGTCGGTTTGTGAATCTGAAGCAAATAATGCGCTCTGTGGGAAGTAAACACCTACCATGGTTCCACAGATAACAGGCAAATGGCCCATCCAGTGCTGCTGCTTTCTAACACAGGACTGGTTCTCTCACTCTCTTTCCTACTCCCACACCAAGAGTTGCTGCTGTGCCTTTGATTTCCTACTTTCACACTTAGTAGTGTATCCTTCCACCTTCTTGCTGTCCTGAGCTAGTATAGGGCAGCTTAGTAACTCAGCACACCACCCTTTGTATCTCAGGCTATATTCTTCGGTTGATCTCTGAAAATCAAATACAGCACAATTCTATCTAGTGCCCTGCACACAAGGTAAGTTAAAAGCTGCTTAACTTGGGCACAGAAGGCCTGTTCCAATTCATGACTTAACGTGCTGACTTTCTGAGGCCCTATTTGGTCCAAGCTTTAATCTAAAGGAGTCACTAGCATGGGCAGATCAACCTCTATAGGCTGAAAAGTTTTTTCATTCCCTTATCTATTGACAGCATGGAGTCATGCCTTATTCCAAGATATCTACCATATCTTGTTTGCATTAGAACTCAAGTGGCTACTAATAACTGACACAGAATGACTTCTCTGTGGTCAATCATAAACTCTGAAGGCCAGGAGATGTCTTTCAGTGACCTTTCAGAGACTAGAATTACACAAACCTTCCCTGACCCTAAGACCCTGAGATCACAGAGTCCACCAGTGGCAGAACCCAAGCAAGCACCACCAATGTCTATTGGTTCCTTTCCTCGTCAGGGCAATGCAAGCCCTATGTCTACAAACACTGTCTATAGGCAACAGGCAAGCAAACCACTTCTCCCCAAGACACAATTCCAGTGCTATTCCAAACAATTCATAGAGCAAGGGCTGTAAAGATTGGAAAAACCCTAAGGATTTTAAACTGCACTTTCTAGTAGCTGTTAAATTTGTAAACACATTTTCCTATGCTTTTTTCTCACATTTTGTTTTCTGCCTAAATGTGCTTTTATACTAATAGCCAGTGAATCTTCTTTTGTTTTCATTTGAGAAACAGTGTCTGCTACCTGGGCCCTTTATTGTGGATGCTCCAACTACATTTTGGGAACAAAGTGGATCTGATGAGCCAGATTGTTAAGGGGCCTTTGAACTAGCATTTTCTTATCTGTTGGCCAGCCAGTCAGTTCGCAGTTGCAGATATCTTCTGGAAGCTATTTGCCTGTTGTGTGCAGTCCTCACAAACCACCAATTCCCTGCTCTCCCTCCTACCCCACCCAGCAGATTTTAGTGAAAAGCTCCCATTTTGGCATCATGAGAGTGCCCTCTAGTGCTGATCTAATTAAGAATGAAGAGCCTGAGGGATTCCTGTTTCCATGGGAAATGGATTTGTCTGCAATTTGTTCTTGGCTATGGTAGGACATATTCTTCCTGAAAGCCTTTCTACAACACCTATTTGGCAATATGTCTTTCAGAAAGCAGTAAAAGGGGTGTTTTGACAGTGAAAAACCAAAGCAAAGCAAAACAAAATGGAATATCATAAAGAAAATGGGACTTATCCTGAGCAGCGTTCCTAACATGATGCCCTGGTCTACTGGAGTTAGAAAATAAGACACACAGACACAAAGCCATTCCAGCAACTGAACTGGACAGTAACTTTCATGTACACTTTAGAGATCCACAAAGCTTATTTGTATGATAGGATCCAGTCGTGCTCTTCCTCAATTTTTATCAAACACATACATTCCTTCTTTTTTCTTTTCAGAAAGGAAGAACCGATTAAGAATCCCTTAGAATACTTTTTCTGGATGTAACAGGGCCTTTTTTCCATTTAATAATGGGTTTTAAAAGTTTCACCTATAATAGAAGTATAAATGTGTGTTAGAGTTACTTTGCCATTTTATTTCCATGTTTCAGATACTTTTCTCTGAAGGTCCACAATGAATCTTACCTCAACAATGATTCAGATCAGCAGGAAGGTTTCTCCCATATGTTTCACAGTTAGCTTCACAGTATGCTATTTTACTGAATACCAAGAATATTACACAGACAGACAAAGGATGGCTAGTTACCAGCATGATATATAAGTGCTTCATTTACATTTTAACATATGTGAAACACAAGGGATGGACAAGTTCCTCCTAAGTGATGCTCTGGCCAGTGCTGAAAGAAAGACTGAGATAGTCTCTGGAACTGTCCGGCAAAGTCATTAAGACAATCAGTGGAGACCCATGGAATGGCCCATTGCAGACATTTGTCATCTGCTTTCAGCAAGGAGCTTAGGTCTCTACTGAGGCCAAAGCTTGAGGAGAATCGCTGGCATTGGTCAGAAACTGCCGTCAAGCTCTCTCAGGTAGAAGGGGTCCATGGTGGCCATGGAAGGAGGCAGTGTGCTATAGTAGAGTAAGCACAGACAGGGCCAGCATTTGCACAAGTGTGCCAAGTTTCAGTTCCTCCACTTTGCTCCAATTGCTTCCAATGTGGCTGTCTCACTTTTCTCAACAAAAATGTGATCCCCAATAATACTAACAGTGCACAAATAAGGTGAGCAGAAACCCCATAGTATTTTATATACTTAACAATGCTGACGAAAAAAAGAAAGATGTTTACAAAATTCAAAGTGTACGGGATTAAATGAAACATCTGGATAAAAGATTTCACTACAAAAAATGTATGATTAAGATTAAACTACTACCCTCCTTGCCCACATGTACTTTGATACACTCTGTCCATGTAACAAATCCAAATGTCTAGGGATTTATGGAGACTGCTGGCTAAAACGTACTTTCTGCTTTGGAAATAGAATATTCCTAAATATATCCTCTTGCTATTGATAGATATGCTACTTTGGAAAAATCATCACCAGTTCAATAGCTTTGTGGGCTTTGGATATCTTTACATGTGATGATGTAGCACTATCATTAGGGAAGGACTCTATTCTCACAAGGAAACTGATCTCTTTTTATTGCTGGATTTTCAGTTTTATATCTCATCAGAAATTTCAAAGCCAGGACCAAAAATATCTAGTGCTTTTGCCTCAACGATATAAAAAATTGGGTGAGGAAGATAGCTCAATGGCTTAAGTGCCTGTCTGGAAAGTGCAAGGTCCCGAGTTCAATCTCTGGCACAAGAAAAGAATATGAAATATGAGCCAAGTGCCACAGCACATGCCTGTAATTCCAGCTATCTAGAAGGCTGAAGAAGGATAGAAATTTCAGGCCAGCTGTCCAGCAAATAAAGCTGAAGATGTAGCTCAGTGTTTGAGCAGCTCTGGGTTTAATCCCAAATGTTGTCCTCTTCCACAAAAGAATATAAGTGTGGGGTAAGTTGCACTACTGTCTGAAGAAGTACACGGGGTATTTTTCTAAAATTACTGGAAATCATATCCAAATGACCAATTATAACAATCATATCATTACCTAATACCTAGCAAGTACTTATAATATGCCAGAGAGCATCGAGAATGTATGACTGAAAAGTATAAGAAGTGTTTAAATATGATTGAAAAGTATGGGGAGTGTTCAAATTTAAAAATTTACTAAGGGCTGGCAAGATAGCTCAGCAGACTAAAGTACCTGCTTAGGTAGGCTTAGGCAAGCACAGGAACTGTGGTTTGATCCCAAGCACCAAACGCTATGGCAACCCTGCCCCCAGGATGGGCTAAGTCTGGGTATGGTGGCACATGCCTATAATTCCAGTCCTGGGGAGGCTGAAAGCAAGAGGATCACCATGAGTTCGAGCTATGTATTGAGATCCTGCAAAAAAAATACATTTAAAAATAATAATAAAAAATCAAAATAAAGATTTTATTAAGCTACAGGACACATTGCCAGTAGTTCCCTTCAACATACTGTCTATCACTTCAGACAACTAGTCCTACCATGCTCATGCAGTTCTGGCAGTTCTGGCACTTCTCTTTTGTGAGGATCTTTAGTTGGACTGTTGTGGCTGCTCCCTGAGTTAATTCAAAACGTTTAACTTTCTGGACCATTTTCACTTAGGGAAAGAGACAGAAGTGACATGGTTTCAGATCTACTGAAGAAGGTGGATGAGGACATCTTATATTTACATATTTTTGCAAACTTGCCTTTCTAATACACAGCACATAGTAGCACTGTTCACTATATATATTATCACAACTTGCAAAGACCCATTCAAAAAAGGACTTTGAGAATTGTTTCAGAAGGTAGCAAGAAGCATGGGATAAGTGTGTTGGAAACAACAGGGATTATTCTGACCAGGATAATGGTGATGTATCTTTTTTTCTTACTATATGAAATACATGTAAACATTTACTTGTATACTTTGATCATTCTTTGTAGTTTGGAAGAAGTATCTCATTTCATGTGGAAAGAATTCCACATGTCATATAGATAATAAAACTAAGGCTCCGAGAGAGTAGCACGTTCAAGTCCCAAGTGGTTGAAAGTGAGCAGCAAACTTCATTAGCAGCTAAGTCACACCAATTACAGTTCATTTTACCTTCACTGCAACCCCGTGAGGCACAATGCCTTTCATTTTGGAGAAAACCAGAAGAATGTCAGAGGATGACTTGTTCAGGGTCACACAGCTCCTAACTGAAGGCCCTGGGCTAGAATTATTCGATATTCCCTGTCTGCAACCCTCACATCTTGCTTGTTGTACTTGGTTCCATGGCTCCACGTGGCACTGGTGCAAAAAGTGTCACTGTATGTAATCTGTCCAGGCACAGGATGCCTCCCTTGTGAGCTGGAGGGTGCAGCTTAGCTGTGGCACAAGAATGCAGCAGGCTCTGAAGTGCTTCCCTGTAATCCTCTCTTCAGGCTTCTCATGGGACTAGTTTTCATTTTGAATTTCAGAGTGTACTTTGAGGCTGTGAGTGCCAACCACTTGAATACACAAGTAAGAGAGGTAGTAACTCATTTGAAGATGAAGACCTGGTGTAAATCTTCACCACAGCTCTGCTGCTCCCCTAGGACATAAATCAGGTGACAGTGGGTAGGCCAGGGACCTGCAGGGAGAGGGAAGTTGGCAGGCAGATCAGGCCTCTCTTTCTGCAGTAGGGAGAGTGAGCGTGCTTCTTGCCATTTTATCTCTATGTCTTCTCTATAGATAAATGTGGTTAAATTGTATGTAGACAGAAATCAGAAAGTTCAGGGCATTAAAGCCAAAGTGGGGGGCGGTTCAGGGCATGAAAGCCAAAGAGGGGGGGAGTGGCAGGAAGGAGCAGAGCATGTACCTCATTCCAGAAAGGCCCACAAAACCAGGCTTGTGAGAGGAGAAGAGATGCCTGAGGAAGCATTATAGCTGCCAAATGACCAGGCTCTCTGGCACAGTGACCAGGCCATTCATAATTTCATATTAGTTTAAAGACCTATCAAAATTGGAAAGTAAGCTTACAGATCATCAAACCCATGCTCTGCCTTTGTAAGTTCCTGAGAGAAAAAGAGAACTTGGACCTAGATAGCACAGTTCATTACAGGGCCAAAACTATCTCATGACTTACAGTTTAGAAGTCCTAAAAGCACCACATTCTTGATAAGTAAATGAACACACCAATCTATGCCAGAGAGATGAGAGCCAAACGGTCTATCAGGAGCCAGATGCAGAAATGCAGGTGTAAAAACTGGCCTCTGTTGTTTTAGAAGAATAACCCAGTACTCTTTTCTATCTCCTCTCATAGGCAAGGACACCCAGCCTCAGCCAGATAAAGCCCCCTTTCCCAGGGTCATGCAGCTAATAGACGATGAGCTAGCAGGCTGGACCACCTGCAAAGACTGTGGGGTTTTCATAGTAGCAGGGTGGGCCCTGTAATGTCTCTTCAGCCAGCCTGCAAATAAAAGGAAGTCTCTCCAAGTTATAGATGACCTCTAACATGTTCATTATCTCACAGTTGTGATCCTGGGTAAACCCTTCTCTGCAAATCTTGATCCAACAAAGCCTTGGCTAGTACCATTTCTCAGAATTTTAAGACTGCTTTTCTACTGCTCTCGGCCTTTACAGCCAAGTAAGAACAGGTGCAGTTATGTGTAGCCTATAGACTCAGAAGGCTTTGCATCCCCTCATTAGAACTGGAGCTCCACCATGGCTGTGCAGACTGCCTGTCTATGAAAGGAGGAGGCACTGATTGTGGCATCCAAGATGCCAGTCATCTGGGATGCCGGTAAGGGCATGTCTTCATCCCTAAAGGCAAGCAAGGGGTTGGGCTGACATCCACAGCTAGCATTAGTCAGTGCCCTCTCCCTGTAGGGCAGTGGTAGAGCAGCAGCTCAGTGTCTGTGCTTCCAGAAAAGCCGATGGGTACTAAAGCAGTGGGGCAATGCCTGGGAGCAGGAGGACACCCGAACCTCTTCTGCGAAGCTGGACGTGGACAGCTCAGTGCACAAGCAGCATATCATGGGGCTGCTTGCTTAGGGTGCTGTGCATACCACAGTTGGGTGAGAAACTAGCAGTGGCTGGGTTTGTATAAATTGCATCCTGGTTTCCTATGGAGGTGCCTTTCCATAAATCTCCAAGTACCTAGCCCTGGCAGTTGCTATTCATGCCCTGGCTACAAGCTGCTCTGCCCCCATCGTCTCATCAGATGGGTAACGATCTGGAACCTCACATGAGCTGCTCAGATGAGCTAAGCCCATGGCGAAGGGGGCTTTCTCAAGAGAAGCCTTCTGAGCACACCTGTTTATGTTATTTTGCAGTTTAGATGGAAGACTTTTCCATATGACAGGCACATCTCTCAGAGTCAAATTGTTCTTTCCCCTTGTGGCACTGGGAATATAACCCAGTGCTGAGCTAGATCACCAGCGCTGTTTTTCTTCCCCCATTTTGAGACAAGGACTAGCTAATTTACTAAATTCTCCAGGCTGGGCTCCAACATGGGGTCTGTCATCCTGCTTACCCCCCAGTGTTCTGGGATTATGAGTGTCCCTCCACGCATCACTTTAAATTGGGTTCTCTCTTCTTGTGACATGTGTCTGAATTTTCGACAGCTGTAATAAGGTGTAATTCGAATACAGTGCAAGCCACCTATTGAAAGTGTAGGTCGTTGGTGTATTTATAGATGTGTGCAATGAAGACTGTAGTCCATTCCAGAACATTTTCATCACCTAAAGAAAAAAAAAAGCCACATACTTGAGCTCTAACAACATGGCCTCATATTCCTCCCAGCCACTGACCATCCTTAATCTATTTTTAGTCAGTAAAAATTGTGTCCTAGCCTGGAGATTTCCACTCAGTTGAATCACATAGCTATCTTTTGCGAGTGGGTTTTTCTATTAAGTGTAATCCTTTCAAGATTCATCCCTCAAACCATTTTTTTCCTTTTCATGGCCCAAATAATGTTCCAAGGTATAGATATTCACAAAGTTTGAAACTACATCCAAAGAATTTTGTCTCTGCTCACTAGTCAAGTCCACAGATCCATCCTGAGCACCTGCTGTGGTACAAAAATATTACTAGCACTATGAGGAGAGCACAGGGATAGATAAAGATGTATGATGAATATATTCATTAATGCACACAGCCATCCATGAATATTCTGCCCAGCACCTCCCATGTGCCAGGACTGTTACATAGGTACATGAACTTTAAGGTTCCTTACCTCCCAGCCACTCCCAGAGATGCCAGCAGTATGGAAAGCTATGCAGCACATGCAGTAGCTCCACGGAACAGAACTAATAACAGTACATATGAGTTACACTAAGCCTATTTTCTGTCCTGCGGAAGTACGCAGCCCAGAGTTGAGCTCCTGATTCCACAACCACTTCTGAGAGGATCTAGCTCAAGAGAGGGCTGTAAACCAAAGATTCAGATGTTTTCTGCTTTGGCCATTTTAATAAAGTGAAATTCATATAACCTAAAATGAAACTTTTAAAAATGTGCAATTCAATGGAAATTGGTACAGCGCCCTGGTGCTAAACTCTACTTCTGTGAGGTTCCAAAGTATTTTCATCATCCACAAGGAAATCAGGTGCCCAATAAGCAGTCAGTCCCACTACCTCCTCCCCTTAGCACCTGGGAAGCACAGATCGGTCTTCTGCCTTTAAGGATTCGCCCATTAGTGGAATCATACAATATATCCCCTTTTTAGTCTGGCTTCTTCCATGCAACAAGCTTTGAGGTTCACCTGTGTTGTAGCATGGATCTGACTTCAGTTCTCTTTGGGACTGAGTAACATCCCATCGGATGAATACACAACATAGTTTTTATCAATTTGTTCACAGGTAAGCATTTGGATTGTTCAAACTTTTTCACTATCATGATTAATGTTATTATGAAGGCTGACGTATGAGTTTTGGTGAGGACATGTTTTCACTTGTCTTAGGCATTTTATGTGTATAGAACCACAGGATCACATGGTAACATGATGTGATCATATTTAATTTTATGATAAAATTTCAACCTGTTTTCCACACCAACTTACCATTTTATATTCTCTCCAGTAAAGTACAAAGGACCCAGTTTATCACCAGGGACTCAGCCTCATTTAACTCCCAGAAAAGAGCTTATTAAAGGAGGGACATCCAGTTAGCCCATATTATTGACCTTGCTGAGGACCATGTGGGTGTGGTTAGTAGGAGAAACCAAGTAAATGAGATGAGGTCGATTGGGACAACCCCCTCCTCTACAGCTCCGTGGATGCTTCTGCATATGCTCGTAAAGGTAAGGACAACATTGTAGGTCCACTGGATTGCCGTTCAACTGTCCCCTTGCATCAATGAGACTCAGAGCAGAGGACTCAAGGAAGAACATATTAGGCTAAGAGAGCCAAGCTTGGAAAAAACATATATGAGATGCTTCCATGAAACAATATGAAATCAGTCCTGACTCTGGCAATAAAGGACTAGCACAGCCTTCTCTATCACACAAGAAATTAGAAGAGGCTTCAGTGGGTTGTGAACGCACTTAGATAGCATGGTGTTCAATGCTGGCTCCTGTCGCATGGGATAAAGGTCTCCCATAAATTTATGAAATAAATAATGATGACTGTCTAGCTCTAAAGATGACAACATACAAGTATATCACTGAAACCTCGCTCGTGGCCTGAGTCTCTCCTTCAGTTATCAGACAGCATAACAAATATTGAATCCACTCCTCTCCCAACCTCTATCAGCGCCTAGGCACATCAGCCCCATTTTTGAATGGTGTTAAATCTTTCCAGCCATTTAATGCCATTTTCTTGTGCCAAGATGATCACTGTCAAGATGACATGCTATTCACCATCCAGGGTGAGCTGAGGCATAGTCGCAAAGTGCAAGAGTTCGCATCCTTAGGAGAGAGGTAGTGTAGGGTCCCAGTGACTATGCTCAGCTCCCAAATCCCTGGATCTTCGGTAACCTGAGATTTGGATGGACAAATTTCAAACTTTTTAGAAACAAAATCATTTTTACAAACAATATCCTCCCACAACTCCATTGTGTTAAACAGATTTAAACTGAGATGATCAAATTGACAAGGCAGGGAACCACGGGTGGTGGCTCACATCTGTAATCCCATCGCTGAGAGGCTGAGGCAGAAGGATCATAAGTATGAGCCCTGGAGGGGCAATTCAGGAATTTAGTGAATCCTGTCTCAATTTTTTTTTAAAGCTAGGGATGTAGCTCAATGTAAAAGCTCCGGATTTAATGCCACCAAAAACAAAACACTAACCATGAAAGAGATAGAGTCAAGGGAAAGGGGGTGGGAGTAGGACTGCTATTCTTTACTCTGCAGATTTGGTACTGTCCATACCCAGGTGGCACCATTTTTGCACAGCAGCAGTTCTCAGTGTGGCATAAGCATATTTGTATTCTTAGAGATCATGAGCCATGGGGCACGGGTGAGGCCTTTCCTTTTTCAGATATGTCTGGGTGAGGCTGGATTCTTTTCATTTATGTCAACCCAAACCACTTAGCACAAAACAGTGAAAACATGTTATTTTAAAAATGTGGGGGGCCTGGCGGGATGGCTCAGTGGTCTAAAGCGACTGCTTGGGAAAGTTTGGGCAGCTTCAGGGACCGTGGTTCGATCCCGGGCACCACATGCTGCGCCAGCCCTTCCCTCGGGGCGGGCTGAGCCGGCCATGAAAATGAATGAATAAACAAACAAAGGTTCTGAAACAAGAAAAAATAAATAAAAAAATAAAAATTTGAAAATAAAATAAAATAAAATAAATAAAAATGTGAACGGTTAAAAAAGATGTAGTATTTTCATAAAATGGAATATTACTCAGCTATAAGAAATGATAAAGTAGAGGACTTCATATATAAAAGGATGTATCTTGAACATATATTCATAAGTGAAACAAACCAGACCCACACATGGCAAATATTGTATAGTCCCCTAGTGTAAGGACTCATAGGAAGAAATTAATTAATTAATTAATTAATTAATTTTGGGTGGTACCAGGAATCAATCACAAGACCTTGCATTTCTGCATTCTCAACCCCTATATTTTTTTAGGAGAGTGACTTAAACACAAAATGTATTTGGAAGAGTTAAAAAAATAATGTTTATTGAAAGTGTTAATGTTTAATTGTTAAATCAATCATACATACCTATATCTATTAATCTAAACTGATTTGATGATGAAAATATGTGCTACAACCATTGTTAAATTTCTCTTGTTTTGAAAGTCTGTGCTATATGTACTCTTGTTACTGTTTTTCTATCTTTGTTTCTGCTATTTTTACTCTCTAGAATAAAATTAAATCTATAAAAAAATAAAAGTGTGTTGCACTTTAAATTCTAATATGGCTGACCTCCATAAGAACAAGAGTTCTTTTGGAGTCTTCAATATATTTTCAGAGTGTAAAGACGTCCTGAAACTAGAGGCATGACAATTGCTGAGACAGAATGGGATGTGAATGGACGCTGCCAAGTTCCGGGGAGTTGCCAGGTTCCAGGGCTATGTATGAATCAGAGGGTGTGAGGCAGCCCGCAGAGCCAAGGTTGAACAGTTAAGAACTGATCAAGTCCAACCCCCCAGTATCAGAGGACAGGAATCACAGGAAAAGCAAACTTTAGGGATTTATAAATCAAGAACTGTCAGGCTTTTATCTGGGTCTTCCTTGAAGAGTCCCTCTTCCTTCAAACAAGGCTGCCAGGAAAACAACACTAGCCTTACCCATCTGCCCAGCTTCCCTCTCTGCTCTGCACTCTGCTGAGGTCTGAAACCTGTAAGGTCTGGCTCAGGCCACTCCCAGTGCCAACTCGTTTCCACTGTGAAAGAACATTTGCTGTCATGCTCCATGTTTCCCAAAGTGGTTGAGGAAAGCTTTAGCTGTCCTCTCTCCTCCACCATATTTACCTGTAAATCAAGCCAGCCTCAGTCTTCTCAGGATAAATAATTCAACTTGGCGCAGGTTTCTTTAGCACATCTTGACAAGCAGCATGCAAATCATCAGAGACGGAATTTTTGAAAAGCCAGGAATCAATTAATTTAATCAGGTTCCTGTATAGTTCAAGAAAAGCCCACATGGATGACAACTGGGAAGCTGTGAGCAGAGTCTTGGCAGCTTCCCACATGATGACTCCACAGAGTGGGCCTTTCTGCCTCCTGTTCTCCTCACACCACCCGTCCTTTGAACAGACTATTGGGAAGGAGTGAGCTGAAAACACTGCTAAGCTAATCCCTGGACCACTAAAGTAGCAGTAGAAGGGCAGATTCCTAACTCATCTACCTGAGCAGCAGAGCTGAGATGGCCCATGGAGACCAGCTGGTCAGGATGCTAGGATGGAAGTATACATCTGGGTCACCTGGACAGTGAATAAAAACAGACTTACAGAATCCTGTCCCAGGGAAAACAACTTCAGTTAATTAGGGATGGAGTGGTGGAGGGGGGGTAGAGTCATGCAGGATCTTAGAGGGGAACTAAGGAGAACCCAACTCACTCATTCTGCAGATAGGGAAACTGAGGGGAGGGGACAAGATTAACCTTAGGACACACAGAGAATTTACAACACATCTGGAGCCCAGCTTGTTGGTGTATCACTATAAATCCAAAATTGTGGTTGGCTGAGGCAGGAGGATGATAAGTTTGAGCCCAGACTGAGCAATATAATTAGAGCCTGTCTCAAAATAAGAAATGGGCCAGGGGTACAGTTTAGTGCAAAGGCCTTCAGCCAAATCCCCAGCATAACACTGAAAGAACAGGAGGAGGGCAAAGAAAAAAAAAGAAAGAAAGAAACTGGGATAAAAATCTAGACACCTCTTCTGACCCCTAGTCCAGTGTCTATTCCACAATTATAAACTGCTCAGCTAAGGAAAACTAGTCTACATGGAGGGGTAGGGGATGGGAAGGCTATGGGACATTTCAAAATAAAAAATTTGAAAAAAACCTTTTTTTTTTTTTTTTGGTACCATGAATCAAACTCAGGATCTTGTGATTGCCAGACAGGAACTGTGCCACTGAGCTATGTCCCCAGCCCAAGATTTTTTAATATAAATTAATCTTTAATAGAATTTTTAAAATGCTACAAATATATAAGCTGAGTGTGTACTAGAGAATCTTGAGTTACGTGTAGTCTAATATATTTGCTAGCTTTAATATGCACATGTTCTGAAGTGGTAAACATAGATAAAAGTACAAAGCCACTGCTGATCCAACTCAATCCTTAGATGGACTTTAAATTACATGGTACTCTTTTAACTTTTATTTTATCAGTGCATGTGTACCACATGAAATGCTTATGTTTCTTGGATGAAAGTCTGTACATGTACATAACACATATTAATTCCTTTCTTCATCCCTTTCCTTCATTCTTATTTGATGCATGCTCTTTATTTTACACTTTCTCCCTTTTCTTCTTCCTTGGTCAGTTGGTCACAGTACTTCAATTTGCAAATGAGGAACTGGAGAGTCACAGTGGCTCAGTGGATCACTCTAGGTCAGACATGGCTCCCCAAGCTGTGCTTTTTCACCATTGTTCTCCCACAGCATTTAGATCCCTTAAGTCACATTCTGAGAGAACTATATTATTACAGATAGCATTTCATTATCATTCTTCTTATCACTCCTTGTTAGAAGCCAGCACAGTCCCAGGTTCCCTAAGCCACCCTGTGAACAGTATGCTCTCACTGCTTATTTCCAATCTCACTTCATATTTCAGAGCTTCCCTGCAAATATCAGTGAAGCTAGCAATGCTAATGCAGACAAATGATGGCAAAACTTAAGGCTAGTGTTGCGAAGAAATAAATGACATGCATAGGTGGGACTTCACTTTTAATTTGACTATTTTAGGGTTATAAATAGTTTTCTGGCCTTTATGTGTAATTAAATATAGATGTTCTCTGAGCTTAATGTCAGTTTAAATTTCAGCCTCTGGAAAGTAATCTGTTTGCATAATCAATGAACAAAACATTTCTTAGCCATTTCAAAGACCCAAGCTCATGCATCATGAATCAAAGTTGACTTTATCAAAGCTAAAAAGGTCAGGCAATGTAGGCTTCTAAGTCCAGTCAAGCCAGATTACGAAAGAGAAAGAAGCAAAGCTTTTGATTCTCTTTCTTAAGTACATGGATGCTCTATCTTTTTGGGTGTGGGCAGGATAATACAAATGACTCACCTGTGCCCTCTCCACACACAAAAGCATCTAAATGGTGCTCATTATGACATTCTGGATCAAATCACCAGGAAGATTATGAACAATTTCCTTTTCTTTGTAGGCCTCAGTTTCCTCACATTACATATGGAAATATATCTGAAGTTATACTAACCTCTGACTGGATAACTAGATATATAGAGAAGGACTATACTATGATTATAAATGACACTGATTTGTCTTACAAAATAGTTTGCAAGGTTTGCAGCCATTTAAGTTAAGCAATTTTACAGGCTGTCTCTTTATAAGCAAAAGAAGCAGGCTCCCTGCAAAGCAGTGGGTGGGGGAGCCAAAGCCAACTGAAAGCCAAAGCCCAACAGCTATAAAGCATGTGCCATGTTCCCTTTTCTGTATGAACCTGCATAGGCATGGACACCCTCCATCATCAGTTACATCACCCACAGATGAGAACAAAAAAGAAGCACGACCAAAAGACCTGGCAAGATGCAGTATTTGACAAGAGATGAACACTGTCAAAATGAAGCACGCCATTTCCAAGGAGAAAATAGGTCACAAGACAAGTGTGAGCCCAGCCCAAACCCAACCGCTGGGAGCTGAGCCTGCGCACCCGCCGCGGGTAAGCCCCTGCGCCCCTCTGCCCCGCCTCTGTGTTCCCGCGACTAACTTCCTGTCCCAACCCAGCCCAAATCCCACCGCTGGGAGCTGAGCCCGCGCGCCGGCTGTGTCAGGATCCTTGGCCTGCCTTCCCTTTCCCCGCCCCCCCCCTTTTTTTTTTGAACCCCCCCA
>PVJA010033548.1:0-23219 GCA_004027025.1 Myocastor coypus | reverse complement strand
TTTAAAAAAAAAAAAAAAAAAGAAATCGATCTCGTGAAGCCCTCAAGGACCGAACACCTCCACCCCGATTTAGACCTGCTGGTGCTGCCCCACGACCTCCAGCAAAGCCTATGTAAGGAGCTGGGTCCGAATGGACTGAAGAAAACTCTGAGAAAAATAATAAATTGAATGTTATACTTTAAAAAAAATAAATAAATAAAGCGCCTGCGGAGGAAACTGAAGGCCAGCACTGTGACCGCTCCTCAATCCCTGGCACCACATGCTGCGCACCCCCACCCCAGGGTGGGCTGAGCCAGCCATGACACAAACAAATCAATGAGATTTAAGAGAAATAAATTTTAAAAAATCTTTAAAAAAGAAAGAAAGAACATAAATGTTAATGGCATTCCATTTTTTGTTTTCTTTTGCTGCTCCTTTCTATTATGCTACATGTTGGGCAAATACCAAGAATGGCCATAGAATTCTGAATGAATAAATGCCCGACTTGATGGTCTTATGACAAGTAATGACATTTGTCTTCATCTTCAGTTCCTCAAACCCACAGTGAGCAGCACAATATTGGCCACTTCATTGGGATGTAATGGGGTTAACTAAATGCCATCAGACATTAGACCCTGACCTCTTTGGGGTAAACGGTAGAATAAATTAAATGCAGAAGAAGTAAAATGAGGTTTCGTTGTACTCATTAAATGTAACTGCTGTAGGTGAGTCTGTAATGGACTTGGTATACGTGAAAGGCACACTAGGAAGTATTACGATTGAGGAGATCACCAGCTTTCTGTGCTAGTTTTGAAAAGCAGCAGTAGGTTCCTTAGCAATTTTTTTGTTTTGTCATTAATATTTATTAAGGGTGATCTTGCATTCTATTTTATCTACTTTCCATAAAAGCAGATGCTACATCATAACTATCTATCTGAAGGCTTAAGGGAGTCAGAACCAGAATACAAATAATTTTTCAACTAATGATCTAGAACTAAGAAAATCCCCAACCTTAGAATTTTGGTTAAGTTTAGAATCATGTCATGTGATACACTTTGCTTCATGGCGATATTGTCTTCATACTGCTATTATTTATTCACTTACAAAATGCTTAAAATCTTGGACAGAAGTTGGAAATTTAAAAATGCCTAAAGTTCAGTTTTTATTCTTATAGAACCACAGCTTCATAAAACACACAGCCACGACCACATAAATATGTGACTGTAACAACACGGCAGTACCCCAAGCTCTGTCTTAGTGTTGTAGAGGAATACTAGGAAGTAAAGTGAAATGTTTCAGTATATGTACACTAAGCATAAACCGATGTTCCCAGATTTATCCACTCACCGCAACAACCACCCACTGTGCCATTTCTGTCAAATTAGCCAATGTACTTATGATTGGGGAGTTTTAGATGATCAAATAAAGAGGCTGCTGGTTTGAGGTTTGGAAAATCAAGTACATGGTTATACATAGAGACAGAAAGACACAGACAGACAGACAGATAGACAGACAAAGAGAGAAGAGAGAGATAGGAGGAAGGAGAGAAAAGAGAGGCAAAGAGGGGAGGGGAGGGGAGCGGGAGAAAGAATCTTGAATTGGCCAAAATTCATATTATTCTTATAAATGAAAACACTTGTATGCAAATGTGTGTGTATGTGTGTGTGTGTGTGTGTGTGTGTGTGTGTGTGGTGTGTTGCTTAAGATGAAACACAGAGCATTTAGCACAGAACTATATTACCAATCCTTTTATTTTTCATTTTCAGATGATAGAATAAAAATAAAATAGTTACATTAACTTGTCCAGACTGATCTTAAACTTCAGGTCCTCCAACCTGAGCTTCCCCAGTACCTAAGACAGTACCTAAGATTACAAATGTGTGTCACCAAATCCCTTGACCTGATACCCTACTGCGGTGTTCAAAACCCAGCGTCTCCTTCTACTGTTCTTTTACATATCCCTCTCGGGGAAGAATGCATTAGTGGGCATACATAGGCAATGAAAAAAATGATACCATTTGACCAAACTTCCGAAGTAAAAAAAAAAAAAATGCCTCATGCAGATGCTAGGACCTTCTTTGGATGACAACTCTGCCCTAAGGCAATTGTCACATTATTACAAACAGGAAAAGAATGACATCCCACCACATGGAAGAAACTGTGTAGCAGTCAGCTGATCACATAATATGCAGCTGTTGTGGATTTGAAGGAAAGATTCCAGACCATGATATAAGGCCAGTTGTCTGCCCAATGTTAATGGGGTAATGTCCACACTTGCTCCAGCTCACAGGTAACTTGATAAGCTCTGAGCTTGGGTCTGTCTTTCATGGTTAGGTGTTAAGACTTAATGTTCTGAAGGGGATGAATGGGATTTATACTCTATGGACAGTCCCTGTTTTTATCAGAGTGAAGACATCTTCCTTTCCAAGAGACCCCTCTAAAAACAAAGACCAGAGATGGTCAGTGTTTTGCTGACAGCCTTTTCAACTTTGTTTAGAGAAATCAACTCCCTGGCATGGATCTATCTCTATCTTACCCAGGACTACAGCAGGGCTGGGTTTAAATTGTCAGACTCCAAGAGGCCACAAGTGCTCCACAGACTTCTCATGGAGACTTTCTCCACAAATGACCAAAATGGCTTCTGATTCTGTGGAACGTCCACTCCACTGAGCGTACTCCTGGTGGAAAGATTTGGGGAATCCACCGTCGCAGAGAAGTGAATTGATTTATCGCATGTTTACCGTTTAGCAATGATTTTAGCAGCCTGGAAGATAGCAATCATTCTCCAGTTGAATGCTGTTGTCATTAGAGTAGACCATGACAGCTCCAAGAACTTCTTTGTCATATTCAGATCTTAGTACCTGAAAAAAAAAATTTTTATAAGTGAAACAGAAAGAAATGCAATCATCCCTTTCAGCATACTTGTTGATACTCTGAAAAAATTATATACATAAATATTTTCTCATAAGAAGAAAACAGTTAACTTTTTAGGAAATTAAAATATTACATGACACATAGTTATTTCCAATGAGCATGACTATTTCTCATTGAAAGAGATATATCCATCTTTATTTAATGTAACCTCTACTTTCACTGGTTTACTTTAAATAGTGAGACATCTTACAAAGGCCAGCCATTCATTCAATTTTATGATCCTTGCCCGCTTACTTAAAACTAGTTCAGATCTACTTCGTTTTTTTTTTTGTTTTGTTTTGTTTTGTTTTGTTTGTGGGACCAGGGTTCAAACTCACGACCTTGCACTTGCCCATCAGGCACTTGTGCCTCGGAGCTATCTCCCCAGCCCCTGGATCTACTTTGTATAGAAAACTGCCTCTTTACTTTCAGTCTGAAAAATCAAATCACCCATTAAATATTGTTTAATCTATAATTTAAGAAAACATTCCATTTCTACAAAATTCAAAGAGGCAAAGAGTGAATATCTAGAACCTTGCACATATATCTAATTAGCCTTTTATTATAATGAAATTTTAAGAAAAAAAATTTCTAGAGGCTGGAGTTTACAGATTTATTCCCACTATTTGTTATTGTTCATTTACATGTAACTAATTTTATGTATAATGGTCCCATAATTACACTTAAAAGGGGGAATAACTACTAATTTGTATAATTTCTAATTATTGATATGCTCTTCCCAGTGATGCTTTAAGCCAGGCGATACAATCATACGATTTCAATGGATTGACGAACTAGGCTTTAATAAGGCTAAATATCTTAGCCAAGTTTATTAGGCTAATAAAGACTAAAGACAGAATCCAAACCCAAGTCTGATCCGGAATCACAGTTATTTGTCTGAAAGTAAGAAAACTGAAAATGAAGGAGTGTACCATGAGACTCTGACTCGAGAAAAGTAGGCCAAAGAGTGAAATCAGGCTGGTGGCCAAGTTTGCGTGGGCTCAGAATTTACTAACCCCTCAGCCTACGTGGCAAAGTAATGCAAGAAGACATTGGCTCATAGGCAGAGTTGTCCCCAAGGACTCACATGAAGGAAGACTTTCTAAGGAGCAGTTCCTCTAAGATGAATCTGATTTGGGCTAACAACACTTGTGATCTATCACTTACGAAAAATTATAAATTGACCACAGCTTCCAACCATTTCAGTGGGATTACTTTAATAAGAACATTACGCTAGCAGATTAGCAGTTGCCTGACTGAAAATCCCAAAGGCGGATGGTGTCTCAGACTGGCTAGAAGAGGCAAAAACCAAGCCCGACAGTATCTCTTGGCTGGAAGTTCCATAATATTTTCTAGGAGTTCTCTCTTCCTGTTGGTTGGCAGAAGTAAACAAATTTACTTGATGATTATGCTTCTTTTTCTTTTTTTAACCACCAAAGAAAAATATGCTTTTGTGAGAAATCTGAAATGACAAGGTGCTCTTTCAGACATTGCCACATAGTGTACACTTCTGGCAAGGGTTTGCCACTTGGGATACATTTTCAGTGCTTGGAGCTTATGTGACGTTGATAGAGGTTGTATTCACTGGGAAGACCATGGTAACCAATTATGCTATGGTTGTCTTAGCTGAACTATTGGTTGGGTGTGTTAAATTGCTAAGGGACTAGATAACCATGTTACCCACAAACACATTATGTGGAGAGAGAGCAAATGTAGGCACACAGATTTAAGCTTTCATTAAGGCTGCAGTTACATATTGTCCCTTGCCTTGACCGGGTTCTCTAAATCTCTCTGTGTCTCCATATTGAAACTTGGCCAATCTTGTGAGCCCAGTGACAATAGGAGAAAAAAAAAAATGAAACTCTGTTAATAGGATTATACGATTTGGGGAGTAGAATGTTGTTACAGATGATTTATTTTGAAAGCTGATTTCGTTTAGTGAAAACAAGCTCAACCCATTACACCAGAGACTGTGGTGCCAGACACAATCATTTCTAGCTTGAAAGATGTGATTGCTTTTTAATGTGGAAATTTCACAAGGTTACAAAGAGGAAAAAAATTAAACTGCTTTCATATAACAAAGTCACTTTGGGATATGAGCTGCAGCGCCCTGACAGTGTCCAGACATCCTGACCACACCATAAGTCAGGAAAGTGGATCGTTCAATTTACACTCTTTCTCAACTGTGCTTTTCTCATGCTTCTGGAATAGCCTACCAGTTTATGAAAGAAAGAAAGAAAGAAAGAAAGAAAGAAAGAAAGAAAGAAAGAAAGAAAGAAAGAAAGAAAGGAGAGATGGAGGGAGGGAGGGAGGAAGGAAGGAAGGAAGGAAGAAAGAAAGAAAGAAGGAAAGAAAGAAAGAAAGAAAGAAAGAAAGAAAGAAAGAAAGAAAGAAAGAAAAAGAAAAAAGGAAATAAAAATTTCAAAAATCAATGTTTAAAACACATGCTTGTAGATATATGGCTAAATGATGATGACTAGCTTTCTTTTTTCTTTTTTTGACATGTGGTCTCACTATGCAGTTCAGACTCATAGTGATCCTCCTGTCTCCGCCTCCCCAGCTCTTGGATTACAGATGTGTGCCACCAGGTCTGGCTTCCTGCTGGCACAGCATGTGGTTCTGGGAATCAAACTTGTCCCTGGGAATCAAAGCCAGGCAGACTCTCATGCTGCTGAGCTATCTTCCCGGGTCAGTGACTAAATTTTGATCCTGCCATATTTTATCAGACCTGACAACACTCTGCGGGTACATCACCCACAGTGAAATTTTTACAAAACCGTCAGTGGAGCAAGGGAAAGGTGGTATTAAAAATCATCAAATGGAGCAAGATTTAAAAAATGTAAACCACTTTGAAGAGCACTGAGTGATTTTTGCATAGCCTGCATTTGTCTGCCCTTAAACTAGTTTCTCAGTTCTGGAGAATTGAGCTGGCAGATAAGGCATGACGATGACAAAAGGCAGCTTTCTCAGAACCTTGGGTAGAAATGACACGAATACCCCGAGACCTCTCTGTCCCTCCAGCAACTGGTTGTTCTTGTTGTTGCTATCATTATCACTGTTGCCTGCGCATTGTGAATACATGTAACTTTGCTCTTTTGTAATTGGCGGGGGTGGGGGGGGATGGGTGAAGAAGCTTGTGGTGGCCACCAAAATTATTGCACTGGCTGGACTTGCCATAAAGAGACGTAAGTCCAAGGACAATGGAGGGGACCAGAACGCTAGACAGGAGGTGGGCTTGCCTTCTGTTGAAGTGAAACTCAGGGGGAGTTATCTCAGAGTCAGGAAATAGACAAGAGACATTGGAATGCCCAGCTTTCAGTTCCAGCTAATCTTAGCTCCTGGCATTGACACGTTCACCATTCATGAGTACTCAGGCTGGCCCAGGACTTCCTGATCCACGTGGGAAGTGTAGATTTTCTTCCATATTTCTTTCCTTTTTTTCTTTCTTTCTTTCTTTCTTTCTTTCTTTCTTTCTTTCTTTCTTTCTTTCTTTCTTCCTTTCTTTCTTTCTTTCTTCCTTTCTTTCTTTCTTTCCAGAACCAGGGTTCAAACTCATGACCTTGCACTTGCCAGGCAGGTATTTGCTCCATGGAGCTATCTCCCCAGCCCCTCGTATTTCTTTTTGACTCTTCCTTCTCTGTTCATTGTCACTTCATTTCTCAAACTGAAATATCAACATAGATTATTTCCCTGTTCAGTCTTGATTGATAGATAGGCACTATAAAATAAAATTTGAAATCATAGTGGATAAATGTCCTTGGTACTTAGGAAAAGGGCTTCCTTTACTGAGTGGCTGTCATGTTCACCTATTTCATATTTTGATCTTAAATAATATTAATAAACACTTGAGATAGATATTTTTATCCTGTGTGCTAAAAATTGAAATACAAGTATTTTAAATCCATAGATCCATTTATTTCAGAATCCATGCTCATCCCGCTAGTCCATTCTGACTTTCAACTTCAACTTCACTTGAATTGCTGCAAAGTTATTATTTATTTATTTTTAAATGTATTTGGTACAGGGTCGCACTATGCAGCTTGGACTCATAGTGATCCTCCTATTTTCAGCCAGGTGCACACCACCATGCCCAGACTCAGTCTTGCTCAAGGGCAGGGCCAGCAGGGCATGTGGTGCTGGGGACCTATCCCTGGTCCCTGCCCTTACCTAAGCAGGTGCTTAGTTTGATGAGCTATCTCGCTGGCTCTGCTACAAGGTTTTGATGCTTTTGAAGACAGGAATTATTCAATGATGTGAGACTATTTATTCTTTATTATAGGGCCTCGATCCTTGGTACTGAGATTTTGGATAAAGAGTTTGGAGGTACTCAGTGAAAGGACTATTAGTCAGGGAGAGGGAAAGAGTGGGAGGGAGAAGGGGGTGAGAAGGAGGAGGAAGGAAGAGGGCAAGGAAGAGAGAAAAGCATGGAGAGACAAAGACAGAGAGACAGAGACAGAGAGACAGAGACAGAGAGAGAACCGTTGTCTGTGTTTGATCAGCAATAAGGGTCTGAGGCCAATAATAAAAATAACACTTCACTGTGCAACTTTTATGGCATTTCACATCTCTTCACATTCAGTCCTCACAGAGCACTATAAATAAGGCAGAGACTAGCATCCCCGTTTTTAACAAGGAAAGAAACTGTGAGGTAGAGAAGACAAGCGGTTTATCCATGATCGCATGAAAAAAAAGGACATCAGAGTCTAAAGCGAACTTTAGTTTTCAAACTCTAAGTCAGTTCCTATTTCCCCGTGTCGGACTGTGATGACCATTCTCTGCGCCTTATTGGCTGTAAGGCAGCTGGGCTGTCTCTGAGCACGTTCTCCTGTGCCGCTTCTCACATGGTGCATAAACGACTGGTTCACTCAGCTCCACAAGCAGCAACCCCAAGCGCCTTGATACTAGTGACAATCGCGTTTCTTTCTTTTTCATTTAAAAATAATACGACTTGCCGGGCGTGGTGGCGCACGCCTGTAATCCCAGCACTCGGGAGGCTGAGGCAGGAGGATCGCTGTGAGTTCGAGACCAGCCTGGGCTACAAAAGTGAGCTCAAGGCCAGCCTGAACTGCACAGTGAGACCCTGTCTCAAAAAGACAAAAAATAAATAAATAAATAAATAAATAAAATAAAAAATAAAAAAATATAAAAATAATACGACTTGTTGAAGTTTCTAAATTAGACAGAATTCAAGCCCTGTTTTATTCTTCGTTCGTTTGCTTCCTGGCTTTCTTGCTTGCTTGTTTTGAGGCAAGGTCCACTATGTAGTTTAGGCTGGCCTTGAACTCACAGAGATCATCCTGACCCAGCCTCACAAGTGCTAGCATTACAGACATGTGCCATATATGCCATATACGAGTGCAGAATATTAGCTTGTACTATTCAGAACTGACAGTTGTCAATACTTGGATATATATCTATACATATATTTTTTTTGGGGGGGGAACCAGGGATCAAACTCAAGACCTTGCACTTCCTGTCAGCCAGGCACTTATACCCCTTAGCTATCTTCCTTGGCCCTTTACTTAGATATGTGTGTGTGTGTGTGTGTGTGTGTGTATTTGGTACAGGGTGTCACTACACAGCTTGGACTTGTAATGATCCTCCTGTCTCAGCCTCCCCAGTACTGGGATTACAAGTGTGTGCCATCATGCCTGGACTCAGTACTTGGATATACTTTTACCTATCTTTCATTCTGTAGTCTTTGTACCTACCAGAATGTTTGACACATAGTGCTTGTCCAGTTGATAATGATTTCATTTAACTGTGAGATGCTTAAATATTGAAATTAATCAGGGGGCCCGGCAGGATGGCTCAGTGGTCTAAAGCACCTGCTTAGGAAAGCTTGGGTGGCTTCAGGGACTCTCTGGTTCGATCCCCAGCACCACATGCTGCACCAGCCCTGCCTTCAGGGCAGCCTGAGCCAGCCATAGAAATAAATAAACAAACAAACAAAAGTTCTGAAGCAAGAAAAATAAAATAAAATAAAAAGGGGAACAGAATATAATTTTTTTAAAAAAGAAATTAATCAGGAAATTTGTTACCTATTATAGAAATAGTCATTTGAATTTCTTTGTTCCCAAAGCTGTCATGTGTGAAGTACTTTCAGTACACCTATCCACATTTCACTATTTTATGATGACAATAAGAAGGCACTGGAAAAACAGCTATGTGCTTTCTTAAAGGTGAACTACAAACACTGTTACAACAATGTCCCCCAGATGGATGAGTCTTACCAGGTAGAGATGGTGGTTTCTTCAGTTTTTCATTTCAAGGTTCTTTCTTGAGCTTCAGTGGTTGCTAAGACGGCATACTCTACACAGCAATAGAACACTACATGAAACCAAGCTGCAGTCTCAGAGGGCAAATAGGCGCTGTGCGCCAGAAACCGTGCTAGACCCATCCACACGTGCTAACTCCTTCTGTAATGTGGGGTTGAGGCGTAAGGTTGGAAAGCAAAACGCAACCAGCCTAGAGTGCAAAGCCGTAGTCGTCTGTCTTCATTAGTCTTGGTAAAGAAAGGGACAGCAAAGCGCAATCTCAAAGTGCCACTCAGGAACAAGAGCCTCAGCAAGTCCTTCGAAAGAGTTGCACAGCAGGGCCGGAGCTTGGATTTGTGAAAAGGAGAAGCAAATTGACTCTGTGGTCTGTTATGAGATCCTGGGAGGGGCTTCCAGTGCTACAGGGAACCTTTCCTCCTCCAGCTCTTCCCGCCTGTCCTGCTCCTTCCTCATTCTCTTTTCTTGGAAGCTTGGCAAACCAGGTAAAAACAGGCTAATTGGAGACAAAGACCTCTTGGTGCAGGTCTCTCTCACATGACCTGTGACTCCGGGCCCGTAGTAGAGGGTGAGACTAGAGTCCTCGTTCACTGATTGAGTCTGCCTTCCTGGGAGGAAAAACTGCTTCATGCGATGACTTTCTGGCAATGCTAGCCAAAGCTCTGCCCTGCATACTGAAAGAGAGACATTTCTGACCGCAGCTCATGAACCGCACTTATTTACTCTGGCACATGCCCACTATTTGTTCATAGGCTTTCTGTCTCTACTAAATGTGTTCCAATTTTGGAGGCTAAATCATTGCCAGTAGTTTCCAGGACATTCCGCTAGGCTAAGCAAAATTGTCCTAAGCAGTAGTCAGAAACGACTGGAGTAGTATTGTAAATACAGGCTATTCACAGAAAGTGAAAGATACCAAGCCCCTTATCCTTTGCATGCTGCAGAAATCCGTGCGCTGTGTCTTTCAGGAAGCCACGCTAAGGCACTGTCAAGAACAAGGAGGGGTTCACGGACTTTCATCCTCACTAGAGCTTGGAAATTTTGGTCGCAACCCCTTAGAAAGCTGGTCACAGCCTAACACGGCTCAGGTTCATATTACCACTCTGTTCAAGAGGCATGCAGTCATCTTTTGTGCAGAATGGATTTTAAAATGAACACCCAAAAAATAAAATAAAATAAACACATGATCTGAAAACAGTGCATGAGTGAGAAGAAGAAAATGGTGGCTCTTCTGGCCTTCTCATTAACTGTTTCTATCGTCAGTGCTGGCCATGTCAACCCGGGTCGGAGTCACTATCTTGGGCCTAGCTATGACCTAACGGGTCATGTGGAACCAAGGTGATTTAGTAGCATTTTGGAAATGCTCCATTTATTAATATAGCCTCCATTGCACTGCTATATTTTGCCCTAGAGACAAATAAAAAGGATATAGTATATGATCCTACATGTTATTCATCTGCATGATTCTTTTGGATTTAGTTCTAAAAAGAGCGCTGATTTTAGCTATATGAATAATGGGTAAGTATGCGTATTGTAGTGAGAAGCTTAATGTCAGCTCACCAACCTGACCATGAGTGTGTTTTTGAAAGAGGAAGTTCACTCAAAAGAGCATAGCCTATCCCCAGTAATGGCCTTCCTTGACGAGGCAGAGCTTGCAATTAAATGGATGTTTCACAGTACTTCTCCAGACTTACTGAAACAAGTTGCTTTCATCCTGAGGGTATTCAGAGTTAACTGGAAATAAGACATGATTAAAGCTCCTTGTTCTGGCTTAGAAACCAGAAGGAAGGCCACTGCACCTCTCTTCATGTGTATTCTGTTAATGTCTCACACATTTTAGCTTTGGAGACTGCAAAGCATGAAAGGGGACCAGGTAGGGACAAGTCCACCACATCACACTGACAATGGAGGAGAGGAAACATCTGACACCCCCTGTCTGCTTCTAATTTTGCTAAAGTATTCCCATCTGGAGACTGGGTATGTTAAGTTACCTCTCCATGCAACACAGAGATACAGTGTCAGGGAGCCTGATCTGAGACTCAACCAGGGAGACACTGTAAAGACCCCCAAAGCTGCAAGGTCCCCCAGCCACAAGAAAGATAGAAAAGGGACAGGGTACAGCCAGATCTAAAATGGCATTCACCTTTCAGCCGTAACCGCCATCTTTCAGTAATTTGTCAAAATGACTAACACAAAGGGCAAGAGGAGGGGAACCCGTTATATGTTCTCCAGGCCCTTTAGAAAACATGGGGTGGTTCCTTTGGCCACATACATGCGAATCTACAGAAAGGGTGACATTGTAGACATCAAGGGGATGGGTACTGTGCAAAAAGGAATGCCTCACAAATGTTACCATGGCAAAACAGGAAGAGTCTACAATGTTACCCAGCACGCTGTTGGCATTGTTGTAAACAAGCAAGTTAAGGGCAAGATACTTGCCAAGAGGATTAATGTACGTATTGAGCATATTAAACATAAAATGGCATTCACTTATAAGGCCTCTGAGATGATAGAACTTAGGTTTAACACTGCATGTTAACTTGGCGAATTTCAGACTTTGTGTTTGTATTTTTAAAAGTTAACATTCCTTAAAATTTTTTAGAGGTGACTTCCTAGGAAATATAAACTTCCATAAAATTTTAGTGGACAAAAGAGCCCACAGGAAGAGACTTTAATATGGGGAGGCTTGACCTCCATCACTAGTAATGAAAAAGGTGGGGGACTGGGGAAATAAAGAGGGACTGGGAAAATAGCTCCATGGCACAAGTGCCTGCCTGGCAAGTGCAAGGTTATGAGTTCAAACCCCGGGCCCGCCAAAAAAAAAAAAAAAGAAAAGGGTGGGATTGGTGACAAAACCTCAACTGTGTGCTGCAGTTGTACGCATGCGTAGATGTTGGGATGGTCTGGAACATACCAGGAGTTTAAAAGAGAAAGCAATGACTCCGTTGATGTGTCCTGACATAGTCCTAAGTAAGTCGCTTAGATCTGTCTCAAGGACACTTCAAACTCCAGTGTTCGAAGCATGGGCCTTTACACACAACTGTTTCTAAAACATGTACGCACCAATAATAAGGTGGATATGAGAAGGACTTCTACCTAAGAAGGAGCTATGAAGCTTAAATCAAGTAAAACGTAAGGCACAGAGCTTGTAACAGCATCATGAAGGCTACCTGCTGCTATTGTACAATGCAGAAAATTTTCAGTGTGAGGCAAAAATGATAGCCAGTGGCTTGCTCTGTAGTGGGAGTAGGCTGACATCTAATTTTTTGTGTCACTGTTCTTTCCTATGTGTCTTCCTCTGCTTGGGTTAGTTGAGAACTCTACAGATTCAGCATCGCGGCAGCATGGCTCAGCCACCCAAGAATCTCTTCACAGTGTTGGTTTTCAGGAAAAGAAGAAGCAAAGCTGGCGTGGGCTCACACATACAGGTCTGCATGAAACTGGGAAGGACAACTCCCCTGCGTGCATTTCTTCCCATTCCAGTCACACCAGCCTTGAGAGGAATGGCAGCACTGTGCATCTCTTCTTTCCCAATAAATCAGGTCTCTTATCTAACGTTTACCCCACCACTTCCCCACAAGAAGCCCTATGCCTCGTTTCTGCTCCGGTCTTCCTTCAGAGTGAACGGTTTGATGTGACTCAGCTGTTTGGGTTAGGCAGCTTTTTGCATTTATTATTTAATAGAGGAGCAGTGGATAAGTGACTTGTCATTGGGAACCATTGGTAAAGGAAGACCTGAGCCGGGATGGAGCTCAGCAGCACAGCGCCTGCCTGGCGAGTGTGAAGCCCTGAGTTTCCGTCCTGATGCACACACGCAAAAGGAAGATCAGAGCTTCATAGGGCACGTAAGCATACGCATGCAAATGTGCGCTCACACCAAGAGTGGAACTCCCATGCCTTGTCTGCTTTTATATGTATGAAAAACATTTACTTAAATGCAGAAACCCTCAACAACAGCCCTAGAGTGTCACTGGAAATCACTGTAAGTTACCTGGGGAACTTTCCTGAGAGTTTCAGTTACATCAGAGTCCTGTCTGGTTCATTACTCAGTGAATGTATTCTGCCGAGGTGACAGAGACGTTCAGAAAATCTTGAAATAGCAGAGCAGAAATACAGACAATGTCAGATCGAAACCTGTACGGGCTGGCCAGTGAGGTAGCTCGAAAGACCAAGTGCTTGCTTTGGCAAGCGCAGGGGCTGGGCTTCGGTGCGGGGTCCCACATGACGTGCGGGCCCGGCCCCTGGGCACACTTGGTGACGAACCAGTCCGGGCCTGGTGGTACACAGCTGTAATCCCAGAGCTGAGGAGGCTGACATAGGAAGATTGCTATGAGGCTGCGTAGCGAGACCCTGTACCAAAAACATAAATGAAAAAAAAAAAATTTTTTGCAAAGAGTATTTTTACAAAGTTCCTTATGTAATCAGGAACAAAGCGCTGCTGCTGTTTTCACAGACTAGAAAAGGGAGCGAAGACGTGATCTGTCGCATACAGTGTGACATTTAAAAGAAAGCAGGCGTGTTGTGAGGGTCCATGTTCTAAGGAGGAGTCAGCTGCGGGACCTTGCGCACCGTGTGTCTTGCTGATCTTTTAGAAATCGGCAGTAGGCACCCCAGGGGCGAGGTTGGGAGTGACTGGGTAACAGTATGGAGGGGTGCATAGTACCCGCTTTTGCGCCAACCCCCAGGAGAAGCAGGGTGGGTACGGTCCTCTGCTGTCGCACCGTCGAGCAATGCGTGTGTTCTGCGGAGCTCCCAGCTGGTGCCTCCTCCTCCTCCTCCGGGCACTGGGAGGCCGCCTCGCTGCTCTAGGCTAGGAAACGAACGCTGACGCTCCGGGCTGCCTCTGCTAGGCGCTTCTTCTTACTCAAGTAGTGCTTTGTGCATGACTCTAAGAGAACTGAAAGAAAGGTATCCTCGTCCCCAAAGGGTTACTCCCATCATTTTGAAAGATAGATTTTACCACTGAGAATTCTTTTTAGTTACAGTACCGCTTCTCCAGAGTCACTCATGAACTACTTTCCTGTCCCTTAGTAGAAGGGACAGTGTATCTAATTGTCTTTTTCTTTTCTTCTCTCATTCTAATGAGACAGGCAGATAACTTCTTGTTCCCTCGGAAAGCAGAGGTAAAAATCCAACTGGAATAGGGTATGGTAGACTAGGATGGGGAACCTGGTTAACAGGAAGGGTAGTCAAAATCAAGAATCTATCAGCTTATGTAAAGCTGACCTGAAGAAGTTTGGGATGAAATTACACTTCTGGGGACTGGGAAAGTAGGAGCAAGGAAGAGACCTTCCAAGGTAGGTGAATGTCACAGAAGAACCACGCGTGGCCTTTTCGCACATGAGCCCTGCTGGACTTCCCAGCAAAATCTATCATTAAGAGTGTTATCCCTCTTCCCCCAAAACATATCCTACTCCCACCTGTCCCTCTGTCCATTTCCTATTTGAGACATTTACAGTTGCTATGGCAGCCTGTAAGCGTTTCTGTGGACTATGGATGGAGCAAAAATATTCAAGTAACCAGGAGATCTTTATCTGAATAGTCATGTCCCAGATTTTTCCCTTCTGACACCCAGCCCTGTCTTTGGCATATTGATACAACCTTGTCACATTGCTGGCGGGAAGACAAGAAGTAAACCTCTTGGGGATTGCGGAGCTCTGCCCAGGCCACTCACAGTAACCCCACCAAAAGAGATTCTTTTTTTTTTTGTTTTAAGTAATTCTTTTTTATTTTATTTTTCTTGTTTCAGAACTTTTGTTTGTTTATTTATTTTTATGGCCGGCTCAGCCTGCCCTGAAGGCAGGGTTGGAGCAGCATGTGGCGCCGGGGATCGAACCACAGTCCCTGAAGACACCTAAGCTTTCCTAAGCAGGCGCTTTAGACCACTGAGCCATCCTACCAGGCCCCAAGAAGAGATTCTTGGGAGTTCCCATCCTGTGGTTTAAAATAGGTCATTATTTTTAAATCAAGCAATGAAAAAATGTTCTCCCTCCAGCTCACCAAGCTTACTTGAAGATCTTTATCCTTCAAGAAAACTGTAGGCATTTCAATAGATAATATGACCTACTACGAGCATCCCAGTGGAATTAGTTTGCAGGAAGATGAGAAGCCTAATCCATCACCTCACCCGCTCCAACCACCTAAGGCCACTGCTTTCAAATGATGGAACCTCACAGCAGAGTTCTTGGGGCAATTGTCCAGGCCATGTTTCATAAACACTCCTGGAATTCTTTGAAAAGGAGCTGCCTGCCCCCCATGAATCTGGAAGGAATTGCTCCAGGACTTGTTATGGGGTTTCCATGCAGGGCAAGTGAGGTGGGTGAAGAGCGTAAAGCTGATACCTAAGATAGGAAAAGGATACCTGTCAGAAGCTTCCTTCAGCTACTCATCCCACTTGCCTGGCTTCACAAGGGATTTGGGAGTCTCATTTTTTCTGGTACTTTCTTGATTTTTGACAAAAGCATAGAATTTGTTTAAATCAAAATCAGAAGAGAATCAGTGATATTTCAGGGTCCATCTGTGTCTCATGATGAGATTGTCTACAAGTAATAGTATTTTTAAATGTATTTTTATTTTAAATGGAAAACAGGAAAAAACACAAGAGAAAAACATACTTTACACAATTGTCTCACTTAATTTTTCAAGCAAGTTACAAACAATGGGAAGACATTCCATCCCATATCTATTTCCGCAAATACTTACAATATTTTACCAAGTGTCTCATGTACTCTCACAGAAACTGCCTCCAGAAAGCAAAAACCTTACAAAATATTCCCAGTTTATAGATGTCTTGCAAAACACCAAAACAATTCAGTGAAACAGTTTAGTGTTTGTCTCCTTGCTAGTTTTTGTTTTCATGATTTACCATTATGAAAAATGAGCTTTAAAAATTGAATTTTTTTTTTTTTTTTTTACATTCACCACTAGCCTTAGGTGAAAAAAATTGTGATGGGTCTTCCAAAACTAAACAATGAATTAATGTGGTGCCACCACTACCATCAGCCAAGAATCTAGTAGAAACATGTAATCGTAGAAAGGTTGTTCTACTCAGCATTTTTTTAAAAAAAATCTTTCGTTATGAATCAAAGAGATTAAATAGTTTTTAATAAGATGACTCTTCAGGAGGCCACCCAGAGTCACCTGCTCCTTCCTCCTTCCCTAGTGGCAATTTCACAGACATGGGGGCAGCCAGACTCAAATGTCACTGGCTCTGGCTTTTCATGCCGGGGCTATCCGTTGTAGCTATAGACTGTTTTTGGAAGACAGTGCTTCTAAGGAGAAATGTCTCTTTAAGATTCTTGTGGGTTAGTCAGACCAAATTTTCCCTGTACAAGGCTGGTGCCTCTGAACAATTTTGATCCTGACCCAGCAAAAGCAATCTCCACATTTGGTCTTTGGAATCTGAGGAGGAAAACTGAAACAAGGGGTCATTACGGAGGGGGGTTTCAATAATTACTTTAATGGGAGAGAGTGATTTTATGTGAAGGTCTTTGTGACAACTCAGGAAGAAACAATCAGAAGGAAAACTGTTTTCACAGCTTGTGACAAGGTAATACCAATAAATAGGAATGGCGCCTCGACAGTTTATCCCAGAGACCCCAACACAGGGGTTGACTGCCTATTTATCCTCTGAACCAGGATCCTTTAGAGTGAATGGCCCTGCAATTAACAATTATGCTAGGCAACAGGTGGGAGCCAGGACAGTTCAGACCAACAGGGCACATGGTCACCTTCTGATACTGGAAATGGGACTGTGAAAGAATGCTGGCATCAGGGCTTTTCCAATTAATGCTTAATATGAAGGAGGCTCTGAGCAATATCCTGAAGAGAGCAAACTGCAGTATAGCAGTCACTGGTGAATACCTTTCACCTTGTTTTTCTAAATTGTGTATTATTTCTGTTGTTTTATCTATATTTTATACTCTCTTTAAAATACATTTTTAGGGGACAGGGAGATAGCTCTGTAGGACTAAGCACCCTTAGGAAAGGGCAGGGACCAAGTTCAATTCCTGGCACCATGTGCTGTGCTGGTTCTGCCCATAGGTATGCTGAGCCAGCCACTAAGACTGGGCTTGGTGGCACATGCCTGTATTCCCAGCACTGGGGAGGCTCAAAACAGGAGGCTTACCATGAGTCCAAGCTGTGTAGTGAGACACTGTATCAAATACATTCAAAAATCAAGATAATTTTAAAAGATAAACAATTTTTTCAGAAAAATTAAAAAAGAAGAGGAAAACTTAAGGTTTACTGAAAGAGTTAATGTTTGATGAATCTTGCATGGCTGTATCTGGCCAACAAACTTGGTGATAATAATATGTAATGTAACAGCCATTGTTAATTATCTATTCCAGCTTGGAAATTCTGTACCCTTTTCATTGTTTTAGGTTGCTTCATTTTTGTCTTTGTGCTTGTTATTCATTTTTATTTCTTTGCTCTTTAAAATAAAAAAAAAAAAAAAAAAAAATAGGGGCCCGGCGGGATGGCTCAGTGGTCTAAAGCGCCTGCTTGGGAAAGCTTGGGTGGCTTCAGGGACCACAGTTCGATTCCCAGCACCACATGCTGTGTGAGCCCTGCCCTTGGGGGGTGGGTGAGCCAGCCATAAAAATGAGTGAATAAACAAACAAAGGTTCTGAAACAAGAAAAAAATAAATAAATAAAATAAAAAATTCTTTAAAAAAAATAAACAAAATAAATAAAATTAAATTTAAAAAAAATAAAGAAGGATGTGCATTAGGAGTTTAATACATATTCGTTTTAATTGCAAGGGTTTTGTTGTAGAGGTCACCAGTCATGTCCTCTTTTTTCTAATTATTAAGTCAGTAAGCCTTATTCTTTTTTTTTTTTTTTTTGTGAGACTGGGGTTCAAACTCATGACCTTGCACTTGCCAGGCAGGCATTTGTGCCATGGAGCTATCTCCCCCGCCGCTAGTAAGCCTTATTCTTACAGTTAGCTATCTTAAATATACAAGGCACATTGGATGGGACATCAGTCTTTAAAAAAAAAAAAAACACTGGAAACTACTTATTAGAACAAATTAATGTCTTTGTCAGCTGTACATGAGTGTCCATTCAATAGAAGGTGACTTACCTGAAAGTCTGGAGTTTCCAGTCTGTCTTTCCGTATTTAGAGTGTCTTAAATACAATGTTCGCCCTGCATCAGATCAATGCATAAAAGCATATTGCTACTATGGAAGCTAGCACAAAACAGGTGAACCAGGAATATTTATGCATAAATGAATGGTGCCGAATCAGCAGAAAAAAAAAATCCTCAAAATGAAATGTGAACATATATAAAGAATAATAAAAAAAGAATAATAGATCTGTTTTTATTCAATTCTTTCCAGTTACATATAAGAGCTAAAATACACAGGGGAGTCAACAAATGCCTGTCTTTAGAAATCACAGTAAACAAGCTGCTATGCAGGACTTAGTGAAGAGACACTATGTCTCTGTAGAACTATAAACTCAAAAGACAGAACTCTTTCTTTGCCTTTGAATTGTTAGTATAAAAATAAGATTAAACATATTTTCCCATTTAATAGAAGTTTCAAGTGCTCCCTTGAATAAGACATCTCAGAGAAGGAATTGATGTCAGGGTTGAGAAAAATCCATCGATGGCTTGATTATGAAATAAGCCTGTGTAGAAATTCTTAAAGGACAAACAACAAATAGGAGTGAAGGAAGCAAAGAATTTTTAAATTTGCCCTCAGCCCTCCAGTGGTATATCCTCCATATAGCTCAGTAGCATGAATTCCTGCATGGCAAACACAAGGTCCCAAGTTTGATCGCATGTACCGCAAAAAAAAAAAAAAAAAAGTCATAGGAGAGATTACTTTTCAGGGAGGCTGATGAAGAGCAGATGGATCCTCTCTCCATAGTTTTTGCACATACCTGTGACTCTAAATCCCAAAAGAAATTGCAACAAGAAAAAATTTTAGAGACAAGAAAAATATGAAATTGAAGAATAACTTTCTTTGCTGTGATTTTCTCATAATTTTAATATGCTAAAGAAGTAATTCTTAGGGCCAGCAAGATAGCTCAGTGGACTAAGTGCTTGCTTAGGGAAGCACAGGGACTGGGATGCAGTCTCAGCCCCGTAGGCAGCACTGGCCCTGCCCCTGGGCACGCTGAGCTGGCCACCGAGACCCAGCATGGTGGTGCACAGCTGTAATCCCAGCACTGGGGAGGCTGATAAAAGGAGGATCGCTATGAGTCCAAGCTTGTGGTGAGACCCTGTACCAAATACGTTTTTTTAAAAAAGAAGCAATACTTGACTTCTTAAAAGTCTTTATTTCACATTCAGCAAGTATTTGAAAGCCCTTTCTCTGTAACCATCACTCTTCTCAGTGACGGAGACACGGTGGTGCATGAGCTGTGCAGCTCCCACCTTCATGGGTTTCCCATTTGGATACAGACACAGCTGCAACTATTGGTAAAGCACCTGTACAATGCCACAGCTGGTGGTTAAAATAAAAAAAGCTGGGTGAGTGCTGCTGCAGAGAGCGTGTGAAGGAAGGGTCTCTGGCGAGGTGTTATCTGAGCAGGGGAGACGAGAGAGCCATGTAAGTAGCTGAGAAGAGAACAGTCCAGACCTACATGACAGCGAATGTGGGCTCTGAGGGGGAGCATTCCTAGAACACTCAGAAAGTAGCAAGACCACTGCAGCATGAGAACAGCGAAGAAGGCAGGGACAGCGTGAGTTCAGGTGAACGCACGCAGCCCTGGGAGCTCCGAAGCCCGTGGTAACAACCCAGAAGCTGGCTCTGAGCATGGCAGAAGCTGTTGGAGGGTTTTGTGAACCAAAGCGATACAATGTGATTTACAATCTTTAAAAAAATCGCTTTGGCTGCTGTTGGGAAACAGACTTCAGTGGGAACAGGCAGAAGTGGGGAAGCTGATCAGCTGCGCTAGGCCACGTTTGCACTGCTGATGTCTAATGAGGGCTTCAGCAGTGGAGAAGTGGGAATCATTGAGATTAGGACACATTTTCTTTGTCCAGCTCCAACGAAGCTGTCATTTACCAAGCAGGTAGATGACAGCGGGTGGTTCTGTCTGTTTTGAACTTAAGTTTGAGATGACTGAAAATGCTAAAATGCGATGTCGAGAAGACAGAGTCTATTGTTTAGGCCCAGATTGGAGTGTGGATAGACCTCAACTTGGAGATGGTCTTCAAAGCAAAGATTTAGAGGAGCTCTGCAACTGAGTAAATTTAAATAACAAAGGCAAGGGCTGGAGAGATAGCTCAGTGGAATAAAGCGCCTGCTTAGGCAAGCTTAGGTGAGTTCAAGGTTCAGTCCCTGGTACCACATCCCACATCAGCCCCATCCCCCAGTGGTGCTGAACTGGCTAGAGTCCAGGCATGGTGGCACATGCCTATAATCCCAGCCCTGGGGAGGCTGAAAGCAGGAGGCTCACCACAAGTCCAAGCTGCATAGTGAGACCCTGCAACAACCAAGTACATTCAAAAATGATAATAAATAAAAAATAATGAAGGCAAGTGGCCCTCAAAGCAAGTCATGATCATTCCAACATTTGCAGAAGAAGAGGATAAAGAAGAAGCTAAGGAGGAGCAACATGTGAAGCAAGAGCAGATGGAAATCCAGTAGAAAGATCCAGAAAATGATGGCTGTGCCCAATGAGTTGAGTGGTAGGGAAGATGAGAACTGACATGTGACCGCTGCTTTGTCAAGTGAATACTGAAAATGACCTTGGAAAGAGAATTTAAGGAATGTGGTCATGACTGAAAGCCTTGGAGGAGGGGATTAAAGTGTGAAGAGAGAAATAGAGGCTCTTTACAAAAGTGATTGCAACTTCTTCAAAAGCTACAGTAAAGAGGGGCCCGGCGGGATGGCTCAGTGGTCTAATGCCCTTGGGAAAGCTTGGGCAGCTTCAGGGACCGCGGTTCGATCCCCGGCTCCACATGCTGTACCAGCCCTGCCCTCCGGGCTGGTTGAGCCAGCCATAAAAATGAGTGAATAAACAAACAAAGGTTCTGAAACAAGAAACAAATAAATAAAATTTAAAAATTAAAAAAAAAAAAAAAAAAAGCTATAGTAAAGAAATACGGAAAAATAGAGAAATATCTGGAAGCAGTGAGTTTACAGATTTCTTGAGATATTTTGCAATTTAAGATGAGAGAGCCAGGGCCAGGGAGATAGCTCAGGGGCACAAGTACTTGCCTGGCAAGTGCAAGGTCATGAGTTCGATCCCCGGTTCCACCAAAAAAAAAAAAAAAAAAAAAAAAAGATGAGAGAGCCTATTTACCTGCTGATAGGAAAGGTCCAGAGAACCAGCTTTTTCTTAAAGTAAGCAGAGTATAACTTAAGCCACTAAGAATGAGGAAGATTTTCGCTGCAACGTTCTGGACTAATTAAAAGAGAAAATATTTGGAAAGTGAACTAGTAGTAGTAGTAGTAGTAGTGTGCATTATTATGAACTCTTCTCAGCGTCTTAGCGGGGTCCTATTTATAACAGGGAATATGGAAAGTAAAGGAATGAAAAGTTTAGGATGCTTCAGAGGAGAGGTCAGGAACGTAAATCCAGAAGCTACAACAGCTGACAAAACTGCCTTTCCACGAAGTTGATCACGAAGCTTTGTTAAAAGTCAAGTTTGGCCTGTGTCATAGTATTTATTGGTAATTAGTGTACATTTTGTGGAAAAAAAATCAGATGCTATAGCGTATATAGGATAAAATGAAAGTGCGTGTGCATGCACACACACACACACACACACACACACACACACCCCTCTCTAGAAGAAACTACTGCTAACACTTTGGTGCACATCCATACAGATGGGCCTGTGTGTATGTGTATAAATGGTATAAATGTGCGTATAACATATAGATGTGTGCTGGGCTCCGGCTTGTAATCCTCTTACCTTGGTGTCCCACACTGCTGGTTTTAAAAGTAAGTAACACCATGCTCAGTCACGAGCGAGGGGCTTCCTATGCAATCAGGAGCCAAATGGTCACAGGGCCAAATATGACACTAGCTGGATGAAGTAGTAGTGCAGTCCTGTAATCTCAACATTCTGGGAAGCTGAGCCAAGAAATCATACTATTTAAGCCCAGTTTGGAAATCTAGTGATTTAACAACACCCTATGTCCAAATTGAAAAGGGTTGTAGCTCAGAGTAAAGACCCTGGGTTCAATCCCCAGCAGCACTGCCACCCCCAAGAAGATCTGACTCTGGCCAACTGATGGGTCAAAGTGGGTGAGTAAAGCAGTGTAGAAGCAGAGCAGTGTGTTCGCCAGGCTCCCGAGGGAGATTCTTCAAACTACTTTTGACTTGCCCTCTTCTCCTATCCTTGAAAACCTGCACGGCTCATGCCGTAAATTGTGAGAAATATTCACTGGGTTCTAAAGATGAGAGATATACCCAGCAGTGACCAAAGTCAAGGCCTTCAGTTTCAGGGACAATAGGGCTTACACGTCAATTCCACTTTTTAATCATTTGTATGGTCTTGAATGATCTCTTTTGTTTTGGCAGTACTAGGCATAGAACCCAGAGCCTTGGGCAGGGCGGGCAAATACTCCTTACCTGGCAGCTCTTTTTACCACTTCATTCTGAGGAAGTCTCATGATTTCCTCAGGCTGGCCTGGGGCTTATTCTCATTCCCCCATATCCTTCCCAGTAGCTGGAGTTACAGATGTGTACTTCCATGTTGGACTCAAGAAATTTCCTCCTCTGTGAAACATTTGCCTGTACGCCTGGTGTGTGGCTGCCACAGAGTTATTAGGAAATAGCTCTTCCCTTGATTCTTTGGAAACTCTAACTTTAACTGTCCATGCTAACTTGCAAATTAAAACCAGTGTTTGTTAGAACAAGAGCTCGGAGCAATTACTTTTTACATAAACGACAGACCTAGGCTCTTTAAAAACATACATAGATATGCAATTTTAAAGCTCAAGATAGTAGCCGGGCGTGGTGGCGCACGCCTGTAATCCCAGCACTCGGGAGGCTGAGGCAGGAGGATTGGTACAAGTTCGAGACCAGCCTGGGCTACAAAAGCGAGCTCAAGGCCAGCCTGAACTGCATAGTGAGACCCTGTC